>JBBPRX010000901.1:0-10937 GCA_038093195.1 Boletus fagicola | reverse complement strand
GTAGGGCCTGTTGCCCTTCCTTGTCCTGGTTCTTTGTGTTTTCTGCAACCAATCTGCGCTCGTTCTGCCGGTCAGCTAGGGCAATAACCCTTCCGCCAAGAACACACCCCTTTGACAGCCTTCCATGCTCCGCGTTTTCTCCAAGAGAACTGTCGATAAATGCGTCCATGGAATGAAAGCTCCGTTCCTTGGAACGAACTGAAAGTCATGCTTCCAACTCGGTCTCGCCATCATGGGTTTGATCGCGTCGGAGAGTGCCGCTAATTATTGAAGATTGGGAAATACATCCAACGGATCAGGAAAAAATAAGCCGTTAATCCGGATGGCAATTTAGGTTCGCGCTGTCACGAAACGCCATTCCTTTTTTAAAAACAGAGTCTGGCGTAGAGTTACTGCCCGCGCATCCAAAAGCGATGCTTTTATATCTCCAGGCCCTCTCGTTCTCGCCCCTTTTTTGTTTTTGTTTTCCATGCCAGCAAAAATTTCGGGTCACCCCGGTCCTCACGGCCTCACGAAGCATCCCCTCCGGTGTTACTTTAGTGCGGAACCGCGAAAACCTCTTTGGAATTCGAAGCCTCCAGATCCGAGGATGGCCCATTGCCCAACACACTCCGCAATGACTCCTGACAGTGCCAACCGATGACCTGGGAGAGACTCGGAGCGAGAGAAGGGCGCGCAAATACGGAGACCCGGTAAGAACAGACCGCAACCCGGATCCAGTCTGATGAAAAACCAGGGCTCATTTGCAGATGGGCATCTACTCCCGTGAGAGGTCATATGAAGACCTGCCGCTCGCTCGCCGTGGTAATCGGGAGTGTCCGCATCAGCTACGTCCCATACGCCCCGATCATCCCCCGACACTCACGCCGGCACCCCCTGGTCGTGCATGGTTTACTTGTGCTGATTGGCACAAAGAACTGCAATCGCGATAGAGCTTCCTTGCAGATCCGGATCCTGACGATTGTCGGCGGTATCAGTTACCCTAGATCCTGGGTATGACCCTAACCCGTCCGGCGCCCACCCTTTCCACCTCGAACGCGCGCAAGGCTTGTCCATCGAGAAGGAGCTGTAAAAGGAGCACGCGGCCATCTCTGTCAGCGTCAGTTCAAGAGACGTGTTCGAGATCTGTGGCCAGAAAGAGGTGGTTATGGCATGGTCCAGCCATCCTATATGTCCTTGTCATGGGCGGCCGCTTCCGCGCACCAGAAATCCAACCACATGCTTTTTGGTAGGACCCCCACATACCCCGAACGGTCTCGTGCCACTCGTCTCCTATTTCACCGCATCATTCCCTTGCCTGCGGGTCGGCCTCGTGAAAATGGGGATACCCGAATTGATAAGCTACAACGTGATTCGGTTTCGTTCGGCTCCCATCTCCCACACCCCCTCCGCTTCTCAAGACATTTTACAAATGGCACACCATGACACACAACACGCCAAGGACGTTTTTGTGCAGCATGGCATGGATAAGCAGCGGCAACCTGGCCCAGAGGTCCGATCTTCCGCCTCGTGTCCTCCCTCTTTGCCCCCTGTCCTCAGGTCTGAGCACTTGAGCCTGAAGCCTGAAGCCGTGATGCTGACTCCCAGTCGGTGATTGCGCTGCCACCTGACCGTTGATGGTATACTGGCACACATTCGAACGAACGAGGGGGGCGCCTGACTCGCTGCGCAAGGCGGGATGCTGTTTTTTTTCTTTTCTTTTTTTAATAAAAATACAAGATGCCGTTGAACGTTCACATGCGTCACTGGGCGTTCCGCAGCATGAAAACTAGCCGCCACCACCCAACCGGATACTATATCTTCGGAACCCTGCTGCCCCTTGGAGAATATGTGGCCCGACCCTCTCTCCTTCCTCCCGTGGCGTGTGTACCACTCGGAACTTATTTTGAGAAAGACGTTTCCAGGCATCTCTCTCTCGCCAGCGCATGGGCGCTAGGAGTAGGGAAGGATATTCGGATGACAACGTATCCCCGTCATGGATGGCACGCGCCATCGATCGATGCGATTCCCCTAGATCGAGCTACCTCCGCACGCCGGCGATGGGTAGTAATGAAACGATCAACGGATCGGTGTTGGAACAAGGCGCAGCAACTAAAGTTCCGCCTTTTCCAAAGACAGACAAGGACGGGTGTAAGGTATAATTGTCTCATTGCCGTATTCAGACGCCATCAATTTGACAAAGGACAAGGGATTTGCCCGCCAACGGGTAACACATAACGAAATCATTGATAGCTGATCAAGAAAGTTTGGGATTCTAATGATAAATACGTATATGCGGGTCATAACTGGGATCCGGTCGAAAGCGATGCATAATAATACAGCAAAACTTCCAAGAAAAAAATAGTACGGGTACATGTTCGCGACTGGATTGATTGAGAGCATTTTATACGACAGCAAATACGAAAACTGACGTGGGATATCACCAGAATTGCATAATTACGAAAACATGCATTTAGGCTCACGGACACAGCCGAACAGAGCCTAACCAGGAGTTTGCAAGAACAGACAAGCATGGAGGGGAAAAAATGGAAGCACAGTTTGAGGGCGGATTACCGCCCTTTCTTCGCACAGCGCCAGGCCGCCGAGGAGGGTTCACGCAATGGTACCATGGACGCTACTAGGTCGCATGTCTACATGGTGCTGAAGGCGAGGCGGCGACCGCTGGCGAAGAGGCAAGATATGATCATGACCACGGTCTGATGACGACGGGTAAGCCGTGCGACCAGCCGGCGCATCAATCCATGATTGGATCTCAGGCAACTGATTAGGGTGCTGTGGCTTCCGCGAGTCAGGAATCGACGTAAGCGGCGGAATCGAAGGGTGGCTATAGTGATATGGCGCAAGTGGAGCAACGTGGGTGGATATAGGAGGCAGCTGGGTCGACTGCGGTGGGGTTCTAGGCCGGTTCATGGAAGTTGCCAGCGGACCCCTACGGTGAGGGAATTGGTCGGGTCTCGAGCGACCATGTGTACGCTCGAACAGGCCACACTTGTTGCAGAGCTAAGAAGCTGTCAGCGTGGTGCTATATGGGGGAACTACAGAAAAAAAACGTACCACTTTGCCGGGACTGAGATTTGATCGTCTCCACGTGGAGGTATCGGTTGTGCAACAGTTGAAGCACCTCCGGCGAACCCTGTCGCTCAGCTTGGTTGCCGCATCGTCCGTATAACCGATGGTATAGTGGTTCTGCCCTGGAAGGGGGTACGAGAGCGAGCTGCTCTCGCGTGTGCCGGCGCTGGTATGCGAAAGAGGAGGGCTGCTGTACGCTGGGGAGACATGGTACGGGTGTGAATCGTGCGAGTACCTGTGCTCGGGGTGTGGGCGCGAACTATAAGCGTAACTGTGCGACGAGCGGGCAGAGTCCCGTACGGGATCGTGAGGGTATGGCCGGGATCGTGCTATCTCTTGGGAGTAGTAGGGATCAGAGTAGCCTGAATGAGAGTCGACAGAACGGTCTGTTGGGGACCGGCGGGGTGCGGGTGAGGAGACTGAAGAGCGATCGAGTGAGGAAACGGACAAGGAAGGGGAATGGGAGAGGGTGGCTATGGGCGGGGGACTCGGCCTACGATAAGAGTGATCGTATGGGTAGTCATAATCACGTCTGTGCCTAAGGAATTGGTCAGGACGAGGTGGAGGGGAGGGGATCGACGGTACATACGAAGAGGGCATTGGCATTGACTCGACACGGTGAGGCATGTGGGGAGGAAGGCGAGATGGGGCGTGGCTGGTGGGGATGGGAGGGAGGGAGAAACCAAGTGAGGAAGTGTTGAGGGAATGGTGAGACTTATCAATGGAAAAGGACGTCGAGAACTGATAATGGATCAACAGATCAAAAGAGAGCGCGACATCGAAGCAAACAAAGAACGAACACCGCGCTGATCAAAGGGATCAGGAAGTCGTAAATTTGGAGAAAGGGCTGTTTCGAGAGATCTGGTGTCTGCATTTCGAAAAGGCAAGTGTTTAGGAAGGTGGGACACCGGTGGAGGGGCTGTACAACAGACCGTTATCAGGAAGGCGATGATCGGCTGCAGTCGCGGATGGTTCACGCGGAGGAGAATAGCGCGGTTCTGATTGCTGGGTGCTGTGGCGGTCTTCCCTAAGGAAATGGTGGCTAAGGACGATAAAACGAGGCGTTCGTATGTGAGCACTTGCCAGGAACTCGGCTTGCTTTTCTGAGAAGATTCGCTGTGCGGTACGGCGGTCTGGTGATCCGGGTGGGAGACCATGAGTCCAGGAAACGAACGAACTGAACAACCTCCACTAGAGCCACTACGGGCGGCTGCGGCGCACATTCCGTGTCCTCAACGTGTCCCTCGCCTTTGTTTTCTATTTTCCGTGGGACGTGTATTCACACCGCGATCCGGGGGCAAACTCACTTCCACAGGTTCTCCTCAGGAAGACGGAAAGTGTCCATGGAACCGCCCATCTTTATTATTTTTTATATACAATATTAGTTTATTACCAAGCATTGCTGTTCAACCCTATTCTTATCCGCGTCACCTTCCTCAAGCGGAGCTCCAACTTGGCTTTCTCATGGCGCCGCGGCACAGCCGGCATAGTTCCCCCGCAGTGCCCGCCATTTTGTCCTGTTTAATCGCCGACTTACGGCCAATTCAGCGAGTTGCTCCCGTCAAGGCCCGACGTCCAGGCTCTCGCCAGATCGGAGACCCGGTCGCAGAACCCCTTATCGTTCGCTGAACCGCTTCGGAATCGCCAACAGGGATGCCCTAGCCCAGGGCCTGTGAAAGGCCTCGCGATCATATATTGTTCGTGGGCATTTGGCTGTCGAGTGCTATTCTTGTATGTAGGGTATCATCTTGATCGCCTACCCTATCACATCGACCCTGCGGCATCAGTTCAGATTCCGGTGCCCTTCATTTTGCTCATTCTGACAGGTACCCTAAATGGAAACCGTTCCGTCTCCATGTCATACAGCAACGCACCTTCTATTTACCATCAGCACAATTGGCCGATACGATACAGGGAAACTTCCGCTCCACCTCACATTCCGCCACTCATTCCGCTTGTTCCTTGTCGCTGTTTTCCTTCCCAGCTACCAACATACCATCGCTGATTGATCGATTGGGCTGACGCTATCTCCACCAACCTGCGTATCAGTGACTGATGAGTACATCATTAACCCGGCGTCTATCCAAACGCGGTCGCCAAGCTCCAGCCTACTGCCGCATTCCTCGTCTTTGCCCAAATCCGTACTGGCAGTTGCGGGGATGCAACTAGGATTTCAAATACGGCTTGACATTAAGATCATGTTGGTCGACATGGTGGAGAGGGTGAGGGACCCCGGACCGCGAGTACCAAGAAGCTCGCAGGTCAATCTTCTCGTCTCTCATGGCGCTGCGAGTTATACTTGTCCTGCTCGTTGCTATCCCCGACTTGGGAACATTTTCTTGGCCTTGCACACGCTTTATCGTCTTCCTCACGCTCATCTGCGATACGTCCCTCGGACTGGACCTGTCAACCGCACCCGCCAATACGTGAATATGGATATGCCCATTCGTGCTACTTGCTGGCGGAACTCCCCTCCGCGGACGGGTTGATCGCGTTCCCTTAGTCCTTTCGAAGCCGGAGCCAGAGGAACCTCCTCTGTCATATCTGATTTTCCGAGTGCGGATTTCACTTGTGTCAACCATATCGCCCGCTTGCAGTTAGTCTTGGATGCCTACATGATGCAGATTGTCGAATGGTACAGCAAACCAAGCCCACCAACACCTGCACAAGTCGTACGCATGGTCTGGGTCCATTTTTGTCGATCGTGATACTTGACCACAAGTCCTCGGACGACACCAAGAGAGGAAAAAAAAGAGCAGCTTTGACGCCGCTGTTCACCGCGTTGATGCCATCGCTTCCAGTGCTCGCTTGTACCATCCTCGGAGTCATGTTTCGTGTCCGGTCTGTGGCCAACACCCCTCCCAATCCTCGCCTCTCAGACTGGTAGGAAAAATGACAGTTGCACCGAACGCCTTGCGCGTCTCTCGTGTACGGGCGGCGCAGGCACTCGTGGCGATGAGTATCGTTCGCTCTGTCTTGAGGGTACAGTATATTTTCTCGCACAGATCAAGGTTTGTTTATCTTTTCAGATCGTCCGCCGTCTACGCTCATGCCACCACAAATAGTCCAGAGAAGAATGAGTTATGGCGGCCGCTCTGTGCATCATGACTCGGCGTGGCTCTTACTCTCCAAGCAACCTGAAGAACAATAGTGACTCAATTAGGAATAGCCTAGTCGACCTCTTGCAACTTACCCTCCATCGTACCTGTGCTCACACCGGGGCCCTCACCGGTTCTCTGATACAAACGCGCAAGTATCACGGGTCCAGTTTAACCCGCGATACATGCTCGAAAGCCCGTTCCCAGCGCCAATCAATCTCGCAAAACTCCTGCCTTCCCCTACCCTGGCTATACAGTTCATACCGTCCGCGATTGATTGGATCAGACCCAACTGATTGAACATCGCGGGTTCAAATCAAGTATGCCGTAGGCTGTAAGTTGAGGCTATGAAATTCTGATATGCTCTGCACCACATCATGATTACAGGGGCTATCCATGTCTCACACCGTGACAGCCCCCAGACTCATCTTAATTAAAGCGCAGAACCCCCATGCTCCCCGGATATCCTATTTGCAGGTAGGAACGCCGAGGCACATACACAGACCCTGTTAAATCCGTGCGAGAGCCTTTCCAATCGTAGATAAACAGCGCAGACAATGAGCGTTCTCACCCGGATCATTAAATGCAAAGGCCGCCTACTGCACCCAGTCACGGATCATGTGCTACTCCTGTGACCTGTTTGACATAATAGACAGGGTCAACTATGGATTGTGGGATCGTCACGCTGTCGACGTCAGCGTGGCCCTAGTTGCCACGATCAAACAGCGAGCCAGTTCGGGTATTATGTTTTTCCAACGAACGGGAAGTCTTCTTTATTGCTTCTATCATGTTATCATATGGATTGATGGCTATGATGTCGATGTCGAGCGTATTATAGTTGATGCGGCGGTGATGGCCGCCCGTCGAGTGAATTGTGATGACCATGTTCCATTCTGGGTCATGTTGGGGGACGACGGGTCCGAGCGTACAGACACACATACATATCCCCTCTGGCTCTTCTTCCACGTGCGTTTCATTCTGCAGTGTTGGTCGTCGTGATGCGGCGGGTTTGGGATGATGTTAATATCAGTGCAATGACGGCGGCGCGACCACGAACCACCGACGGTGGGAGACATCTCTGGGTTTCCGGTGATCAAACTCATGTCCAGCCTCCAGCCACCTGCCACCAGATCGCCGGGCGGAAATTTCACCCATAGCGCCGCTTTGTCGACGGGCTAGCACCGCGTTCCTAGGATGCATGTGGCCACCTTCCCCTGGACAGAGAATAGGTTTCAGCACAGGACAGCACGCCATGTATCAGATCCGACAGTTGGAAGTGCGTGTGATTCGAGGGACGAGTGACTCATCACTACAGTGGAAACACAGAAACGCGCAATTTCCATTGAGTCCTTCTGTTTTGCTTCCGCGACCAAGGTACGAAAGGTACACGCCAACACGGTACGCCAAGGAACATGACATTTTTTTGTCAATAAAAAAAAACTGTTGAATTGTTGGTACATGCATCGGCCGACGTTTTTGATGACCTGCCACCTGGCGACCGATCAAGAAGGAAAAACGGAGGATAAGCGCACGACATGGGCACTGGAAGGTGAGAGTTGGCGAGATTGTTCGTTGCCGAAATCTGGTTCCAGAACGCACCCCATATCCCATAGATGGCCCATCATGAAGGAACATGTACAGCAAAATCCCAAATTTGAACAAGGACATTTGGTTTTTTGATGTGTGATCGATGTGGCGGTTGTACGAGCGTGAGAGATGATGGGAGGGGATAAAGAGGGCAATTGGGGGGAGAGAAACTTTGTCTTGTCACCGCGAAATTGCTGTATTGTGCTGATTGGTTTGTTTACCCTGTCGGAGATGCATATTTGGTTTGATCAGGGTTTGATGGACAGCACAGTATTACTGGTCATCCTTTGAAACGTCCGTATCATGAACGCGCTGATTTCGAAGATCGTGATGCGGGTGGCTAGTCGAAAACGAACTGCCACTGACTCTGAACCGCTTCAAGTTTGCTCAGCGTCTGAATCCACTAGGGTTATCGAATGGGGGGTTAGGTTGAACTGGTTTGCCTTCAGAAGGTAACAACACCCTCCCCATGGATCCACGCGCCATGGTATTGATCTCAAAGCGTCTCTCTCGTGGGTTTCAATGTGTGGGATTGTTGCCGACTCGTATCCTCATGTATGATGTGGAGCTGCGCCGCTCGCGCAATTGTGGCGTCCCGGAAGCCTACCGCGTCGGACACCGTATCAACAACATGATCTCATCCCTGGTTATATGACGGGATTTCAGAGAGAGAAAAAGGTGCACACGACCATGAATAATATCGTCAGACCACGGGTCCCGGGATTAATATTTTATTTATACAATATTCAATCAGCGATCAACGCTTCAACCCATCGCTTGAAGCACCCGAACTGGTTTTCGTTGTATGCCAGTGTTGCCCGTGCCCGGAAAAATGTCTGTGCCCTTGTAATATTGTCAAGATGTGTATGTCTCAGTCGTGAGATGATGACTTTATCGTTTGAACGATGGGACTTTGAACCCGAACGGTTTGGCCTACTAATTAGCGACTTTACACACACAACAAACTGGTCTACCCATTGTCCAAACGTTCCAACTGCCTCCTCCTTGTTTTTTTTTCCCACACCGTGACGCATACCAGAGTTGACCTTCCTCCCGTCTGCACCTCGAATACACTTACCCTACCAACCACCCCCTATCCATCCGATTCCTCCTCAGTGGAACTCCCCGAGGCCCGTTGCGCCACCGCCGTCGACCACACCCGCACCGTTCCGTCATGACTCCCAGTGGCAAACATCATCGGCTCGTCCGTCCCATTGTTCCACCCAATACACGTCATATCCCTCAACTCGGGCATGTTCATCGGACGGAGGTAACGCAGCAGCGCCGCCGTCTCTCGATCCCAGATATGCACGTCGCCCGCTGCATGAAAAAGCGTAAGGGTCGAACGTATGGTCAAGTGTAAAAACGTTAGCCAAAAACAATCCTAGTAGTTGCAGAAAAAAACGAAACGGTTCACAGACCTTTGCCGACACAAAACACGAATTGCTCGTCTTTCCCCCCAAAGTAACACGAGCCCGCGATGGAGGTGGGTGCATTGAGCGCAAAGGAATGTTTAAGGTTCAGTCGTGCCGTCAAGGGACTTTGCCCGTTCTTCCGCACCCTGTCCCGCACGATCTCGAGTTTCCAGAGTTGGGGCGCGGCCTGGAAAATGTAAAAAATGGTAAGATATGGAAAGAGTTGGTGCAGGGCGAGAACGGCAAGGACGATAACAAAGACGTACCTGTTCAAACGATACGAGAACGACAGACATCCGCTTCGAAATAACGATATCGCGGACATCATCAAACAATGGTGTTTGACTATTTAAAAAAATATGGGCATGGTTACTTTTGCAAAAGTGACGTCCAAACGCACCTCTCCTTTCGTTTCGTATGCATATTATATACTGTTCGCCCCTGTCAGTAAGAAACACAGACGATCAAGTGCGCTCCTACCAATGATCCGTTTTTCGACTTTGGTCTGACGCGTCGGTTGTGGCCCATTCGCCGGAGGTATAGATGGTCCTATCGCTATCAAACGCGAACAATCCGAAGTCACCGCCACGTTGATTAATCGCACGTGGCCGAAATGATAGACATCCAAGACCTGCACACAAAGGCGATTGTGGTGGGCGATGAATGTGGAGTGTTCATTGGCTCAGGTCCGTCTCATGTGCAAACGACGCGTACCTTTCCATGTGCATCCTAGATCCGTGTCGATCAGCACCTTAGCACACCGATCCATGAACGATATGGACGCACCAATTTTACCACCTCGCTACCTTCGACCGAAAGGATCGCTAGCAAAGAAAGTGTACGAGTGAGAAAGAAACTGAAATCGAGGTCAGAGACAATCTGCTACGTCGTACTCACCTTGTCCATTAGGAAGCCAAACCACCGAACTGACACTTTTCGATCGGTCGATCGTCTGTTTACACACCCCATCCTGATCAAGAAAAAAAAACGTCGTGACGTGTCAGGTTTACTTAACAAGGACGCAAACGTCGATGAGGGGTGCGGTGATTTACCTCGGACCACAACTTGAGACCACGCGTGAACCGCGTGAGGAGCAAGCGGCCGCTGGGTGACCTAAGCGAGGTCATGAGACCTCGCTTTTCAAAATCAAGAGAAATTTTACCAAGCAACTTGACTGACGAAGCCCCGGACGTGCACGAGCGTGCGGTGATGCGTGAGTGTTTCCTACAAGACGAAGACACGATCAAAAAACTAGAACCCCCTGGAATAAAGCATAAACAGCGCACAACTCACCCCGACACGAAAGATCATTGCAGTTCTGTCCCAACTGACAAAAAGCAAGTCCGTTTGTCAGATGCGACATCCCCGAAGCACACAACACGTCTACCCTCACCTCGACGTCGCAAAGTATTTGCCGTTGGGCGAAAACTGGACATGCCGCACGAGCGCCCCATGAGGAAACAACTCCTGTGCCAACTCCAGCACTTTGAGCTCCTCGATCAGTTTGGTCATCCTCGCCCCTCTCAACGCCCAAAGCCCCGGATCCGGTACCGGACTCGCAGACGTATCTGGATCGGTAGCCATCGAGGTTTGCCACCACGAGTCTCGGCGGGGTAACCCCGGACGGACGGGGTGTGTCGCGCGTTTGCCGGTCGTGCGCTGCAACTTGATCACGGCGCGGACAGCGTTCTGGAACCGGACGCGCGGATCGCGGACGTCGAGGAGGAGATGGGTGTCGTGTTTGTGTTTGTGACTGTCAGACGAACAG
>JBBPRX010000900.1:0-10945 GCA_038093195.1 Boletus fagicola | reverse complement strand
CGAGCTTCGACGGAGGCCGCGATCGAAAGCAGAACCGGTCGGTCTCGGGATTGGATTCCCAGAGAACCATCCCCTGCGAAGTCGAGCGTTCACCATGCCCGTGTCTATGCCCGTGTCTCCGATCGACGACTCCGGACCATCAATGGGACTGGAGGAGGAGATGTACAAGGAAAAGGAACGGCGGCCCGAGTGGTTTCCCTCGCCGGCCTGGTTGAGAAAATCGGTGCAGGTCGCCGTGTGCGCGCCGAGCCCGGTTCGGCTGGTCAAGTTGCGACCTACGTTCCTGGAGGTGTCCCCTTCCCCCATAGAAGACTTGCCTGGTGCTACTGGTGCTGCTGCTGGCGGCGGCGCGGGGACGTTCCGCTGCTATGACGTCGACGTTGACGACCGATCGGAGGTCTCGGAACCCGATCATGGGAATCGTCGCACGATGGGTGTGTTTGGGTGTGATACAGAGATGGAACGAAAGCGGTATGATGCTCTAGCGCGGGAGGAACAGATGGATCTGGATCTGTCCGAGTCGACGGTTACGCTCACCGCTACTCGGAGGTCACGATGGTGACCTTTGATGTCGGATCGCGTTCAGCCTTGTCTCAACGCACGCCGTGACGGAGGAGGCGTTTTGTCTGCCGCGTGGAAAGCTCCGGAGTCCGTGGACGCTTGTCTAAACGCCTTTGTATATCGTCTCGTCGATTCTGTCGAGTTTACACTTTCCCAGTTCCATTTTTATTTGCTCAAGGACGTTCACACACACATATATCGATACGCAGTACAACAGTGAGCATCATATTATAATGAGTTACATGCCATCTTCTTGCCCCGACAATGACTTCTTGGATTTAAAAAAAGGTAGGACATCGAAGCCGAACAGCGACATTGGGCACCGTCATCAGGCTACCTGGATCGGGAGACCCATGGCCACCCTGCTGATGGGCTCCTTGACGTCGACGTCCGTGCCAAGCCCTACGTACGTCGTCCCTGCCTTGAGCTTGGCAAAGTCGGGTGGGTTCTGACCAGCGAGGAACGTCTGGGCCTGCTTGACGACGTACGCCGAGTTCAGAGGCGTCTTCGGGACGGCACCGATATACATCACTACAATGGCAGTCCCAGTTGAGCATCCCTTTAGAGCATCCATGTTTAAACGGGTCCGAGTCTCACCTGCCGAATCTGTAGTCCCAGTGTGTTCCCGCTCGACGGAATGAACCACGTCCTGAAAAAAAAAGGGACACGTCCGGTATATACAGTATATTAAAAAAAAAAAGGGAAACATCAGATGGGGCGCTTACGCAGTGCCAAAAAACCATGTCACCAGGGCGGACTTTCGGAACGGACGTCATCGTCTCTTCGAGCCTGAGGTGTGGGTGGAGCTGGGGTGTTGGCCTAGGACCACTGTACCCAGTACCCACGCGTATGATACCGGGGAAGTCCGGAGTTGAGATATCTGCATCAGAAATGCAAGCTATCATCATCATACTAGAGAGCAACATGGAAATAAATATACCAAACTTCCAGTTCTTGGGGTCGAGGATGTCGGGGGAATCCACGAGCACGGTTGGGCGGAAGAATGGACGGAGAATTGTATACGCGTTCGATAACTTAACATCGGGGAAGACACGGAGGGTTCCTTCTGTTGGTGCTGTCTCGCTAAGGGATTGATCGTCAGATTGATGACCGGTGGGTGACGAAGATGATCGATGCCAACAAACCTCATGGCCAGCCATCCCTGGAAGGTTCTAAACACGGTCGCTTGTCCCGGTCGTCCATACAACGAACTGCGCGCGTCAAGACGGTGCTCGAGCTCATAAGGATCATGCTGGCGCCAATTTCCAGTCAAGACATCCTCAAAGCAACGACGGAAGGTTTCGTCTTCCCATCGCTCGATCGCACCGCCTAGAGACAGTTCGGTGTCAGGATCATAAATCTGATGAGGGGACGTACCATCAACGTGAGGTGGGAAGTTTGACCAATCAACGCCGGGGTGGCGCATGCGGAAGCGATCCGCGTATGACAAAGGAACTGAGAGATCGACACCCTCGAGTTTCTTCCCAGACTTGACATGGTATAAGTTGTTGAGCCAGGCAGAGGCCTTCAAGACGTTGGGGTGAGCACGAGCTTGCACCTGTGGGCGTGTCCAGCTAAAACACAGTCTAGTAAGAAGCGCGACAACGGGTGGCAGAGGGACTCACTAGAGGTGAAAGAACTGCTTGTCGTTTTCGGGAAAGCCTGTCCGAAGAAAGGTCAAGAAATACATGATTGGCAGGGGAGAGAGTCAGACCATCAATATCAGGGTTAGTTTTGATGAATTCCTCAAGCTCCGTCTTCCAGCCAGAAGCTGTCTTGTCGTCGACGACATCGCGGATGACAATTGAGCCTTTGCGTTTGATCACGTCGACCTCTTCGGGGGTCAACTTCTCCAGGTCTGCAAAGTTGACTTGGGGAACGACCTATTGGACGGTATCAGCCAGGAGTCACTGCAGAACCTATCAACACCACGATTACGTTGGTACCAGCTTGCGCGATCTCGGCAGTGCGTGTAGCTAACTCGCTGAGGACGTCATTCCACGACGCTGTGAGGCGTTCTTGTGTTGTCGCCGAGACAAGCTCGCGCTTCAACTCAAGAAAACGGGAGGGCCATTCGTACGACATGATAAATCTGAGTGGTTAGTTCTTACAGGGAGGAATGAAAAGCCCCTGCTTAGCGAACTGTTCTTATACCCCACATAATCGGAGAACTTGTACAGCCTGGTCCCTGGGTCACGCGGTCCGCGGACGTCACGAGTGACTTGAATGTCGGCCCCATTCATGATTTCGCCGAAGATTCGCCGTTATGGTACAGCCGCTGAGGAGAATCGGCACATGTCTGTTGCGAAAATTTGTCACTTTGGTAGAAAGCTAAGCCCATGGGACTCGCGAACTCATCGAGACGGGAGCTGCCAAAGTGGCGACTCATCACACCGTTTCCAGTCACTACAAGGAGAGAGGCAGCCTAGAATACGGGCAAAGTTGTATTTATGCAGGATAAGCAAATTACGAAACAAATCAGCAGATACGATGTCAATGAAATCCAGATCAGTGCAAGAAATCAAAAAGGCAAAAGGAAAGACAAAACACGAAGGACGAAACTCGTAGCGGTCGATGGCGCATTATTGTTCTGCCGCTTCCTCTTCCTCTTCCTCTTCCTCTGCTTCCTCTTCCTCAACACTCGCTTCCTGGTACTGTAATAATTATATTAGAGCAGACCGCGGGATTCGGACTTAAAGCACCTCACCTGCTGATACTCAGCACTCCACCGCGATAAGAAAAATTAGCCGTCGAATGGGACAAATTATAGGATCGGTCTCTCACATCAAATCCTGCGTATTACTCTCTGCTTCGGAGAATTCCATAACATCCATTCCCTCCCCAGTGTACCAGTGAAGGAATGCCCGTCGTTTGAACATCACGGAGAACTTTTGACGAAAGGATCAATTATAAAGTTGCTGAGCATTAGGAAGAACACTGACCTGCGTAAGGTTACGCTTGAACAGTTCTTGCATGCAGGTCGAGTTCGCAAGTGCTATGCCGGCCTATGATACTTCAGAAATATTATATACAACGTATGAGGCTAGACAAACCTGTGGTTGTCCGACTGGGGGCACCGAACACAACGACACGGAAACGTTGTCGGGAATCCACCTAAATCATGTTGTTAAGGTTGTGTGAATCTCCGGAACACACGGATACCTACTCTACGAAAAGGTTGGAGTTCTTGCGCTGCAGCTGAGCAACGGAAGTCTGCCACAAGCTTCAGCAAACGATAACAGGGCATTATAGATCCCTACCTCTGCCTGAAGAAGAGTGGTTATTAGTGGGGGTTCTGCCAGCAAGGCATATCCACGTACATCATTAGAAGACACTTTTCCTCGGAAAATACACGCAGCAGTAAGATATCGTCTACAGAAATATTGACGAACTCGACCGGAAAGAAATAATCAAATACTAACCCGAAGCGTGGATCGCACGCGACCAATAGGTTTCGGCGATCGAAAAGCCTAGAAATTTGAGAGACTTGACTGAGTTGCATGACATGACACTTACGACGAGGTCAATTCAGGGACGGAGAGCTTCTGGAATGCCTTAGCCTTCGGATCATAGAATGGCGCAAAGCTTGGCATAAGGAAGTGAAGCTGGGGTGCATAGTCAAAATCAAGAAGGTCAATTCACTCTTAGTAACATACTCGGGGGAATGGGATTAAGTTCATGCCAAGTTTCCGCAAGTCACTGGCAACGACATTCACTTTCCTGATATCAAGCGCGAAAGGACACCTACCCATTCAACTGTCCGGGGAACCGAAGACTTGTACTAACACCACACATGACTTTCGAGATGAGCTGCGTGCATGATCAGAATCAACGGCGGACTATCACCAAAGGTCAAGTAACTTACCTGATTGAGGTCATCGAAGTTTGGGGTCTTAATTTTGAGTGTTCGAACGGCAATATCGTACCTGCTCGTGGTCAGTAGCCAGAAGAAGCGTGATTAGTCAATTGTACACACAACGCCTCGTTATCGATGCATATCGTCAGGTCACAATTGTCAACAAGCTGATGAATAGAGAGTAAAGCATTATATGGCTATTTGCTGATTAGTAATCCGATGGATCAAAGAACATAGAAACTGACCTCTACGACTGTTTCTGACACCTGAGAGGGGCTGTCAGCTAGGTCCTTACCACATCGCTAGCAGACTGACGTTCGGTGAAGGCAAAATTGAAAAGGTTTGAAGCATCCGGTCAGGGTATTCCTGCAGACCATCAGGGTCGACTTACCGCGAAAAAGTGGATATAGCTTGCCTCGCGCAACTTGGACAAGAGCAGAGAACCAAGACCAGCACCAGTACCTCCACCAAGGGAGTGAATGATTTGAAAGCCTTGAAGGGCTTCACAGGACTCCGACTGTCTTCTTATGATGTCAAGAATGGGATCAATGAGCTCGGCACCTGAATGCAGTTCCAGTTAAAGCTTGCCATCGAGAATCTGCACGCCATACCTTCAGTGTAGTCTACCTCCCGAGAAAAATGAGCCTAGGTTATAATTGCACACAAGAATGTTTTAACTCACATCCCTTTGCCCAGTTGTTACCAGCCCCTGATTCACCAGTGAAGAATGTGTCCGGTCGGAAGAGGTTTCCAAGCGGCCCAGATCTTAACTGTAATAGCGTGAGCCTCGCTTGACCTTGAGTGTACCATGAAAGCTGACATGGTTGCAAACTCCGGACTCGAGATCGACCTGAACACTCCTCGGGACATACTTGGTCGGGCCACTGGAATCGATGGGGGTAAAATACACCCCAGCCTGAGGAACGGGTATGAGCTCAGGTTTGGTATTTTTAGAAAAATACTGACACGCGCTATTTGCAGAGGATCATTGCCCACGTACATCTGACAGGACAAAGGTTCCGCGTTCAAACGCCAACCAGGTCATTATCCGAAGAAATGTATGACATGAAAGCAGGAACATACCCCTGAATCATCAAGCCCATGCTCGGCGAGGAGCATCTTCCAGAACCTCTCTCCGACTTGGTTTCCGGCCTGCAATTTTTCTGTCAGGTATTAGGGTTCTTAACCCGAGTTAGAGTCCAGTTACCTGACCAGCCTGTCCATGAACGAAAAACAAAGTAAGTTACGGGGAAATAGATTAGGACAGATTGTCTTGCCTGAATGTTGATGATTTCTCTGGACATGACTGGACGGAAGGAAGAATCGATGCTGGATTCTGTCAACCCTGAAATCAAACCCCCACAGAGGCGATGCGCGAATCACCCTTTTCCGGCAAAATCCAGCCGGGCACATGACCGTGTCCCATAAAGTCGCGTCGCGTTCGTGACTCGTTCCGAATCGATACTGGAATGCGCTTCAGAGCAACAGTAGAAAACATCCCAATATTCTTCCGTGAGTTCATCGCCTTTATGACTTACATTCTGTTTAGTTTAGCTGGGCCAGGCATCATCCAGGCCGTCGAGAAGCTGCAAAAGAAATGCATCATCAAGTTCACAGAGGATGAGATGCACATCATCTGCAACGATGACGCCAACGAAGGCGGCATCCAAGTCTGGTCGTAAGTCGCGCTTGCATCAAACTACATCCTCTGTTTTACTCTAGGAACAGCGTGGTCAAGGTCGAATCGTTATTTACCAACTACCGAATACAATCCAACGCGGAAAATAAGATCACTGTCTCGCTCTCAACAGAAGCACTTCTTTCTGCCCTCCGGTCGTCATCCTCTTCAGCATCCTCTTCTTCAATAGCAGCTGCGATTCTGCCCACGTATGATGCTGACGAGCTTGTCATGAAACTGGCCAAGAAGAACGACCAAGCCGTGCTTAGCTTCGAAATGCTCGGTGTATCACGGTCAGGTCGAAAAGTACGCGTGGCACACGACGTCCGAATCGACGTGATGCGCCCTTCTGAGGTCGACAAACTCCGCGAACCCCTGTGTCCTGAGCCAGATGTGTGTTTCCTCAACTTCAGAATTGAAACGAAGAAAGTGAAGGAATAACGGGTCAGGTCACCATTTTATTACCCCAGTTGCAGAAGATGCGCACGATTGTCGAGAGACTCCGCCCTCTCTCCGATGTATTGGCTCTTCGGGCCAACAACAGTGGCAAACTCCAAATCGCAATCAGTACAGACACGGTCAAACTTGAAACGCAATGGGTCGGGTGTACGAACCCCTCCACGAGTATGTGGTCACCTTCTCGCCCAAACATCACACTCTTAGCCGGTGGCCGGTCGTATTTTAGGACAGGCCCCCGATGAGAACGCACCCGAACCCGAAGTTGTGGAAAACCCTGACCCAGATAAACTATTCTCCGTGCATGTGTCCATTCGCAGCTTCATCAAATTTCTCAGCAGTCATGTCGTCTCGACTACGACCATTGCATGTATGTGGCCTTTCTACTGTCCTGCTTATGAGTTTCCTACCGTTGCTCATCTAGCCATTTGTCAAAATCATTGCGCCATTCTCTACGTGTACATTGGAGATGTGGCGGATGCAGGAGGTGTCCTCACGTTCTATATTCCAACCGTTATCGATGATGTCAACTGAGGAAGACCTTCCAAGCTCGTGTCCAGAATAGGTTGGTCCTTTTTGGTCCCTGTTGCAATTCGTCGCCGTGCCAGCCTGGCTAAAGCTGGCGCATCGCATTCGGTGCTTGATCGCAGTCGATTTTTGCTTCCGTTCCCGAGGTTTCTCCGCGGGAGAAAATTTCCTTTGAATTGGAGATCGTCGACAGACAGAAGAATACAAGGAATACAGTTTGACACATCTATTGGTAGCACGACGAGTATGTTTACATATTCTGAATCCGAGCCCGTATCCGAAACAGAATCGCTCTGGCATTGAAACCAGTGTGCTCCATTTTCGCGCCAAAACCCCCTCAAACCCAAGCCTCCGAGCAAACTTTGTCCGGTCGCCTGCTATTCCTACCACGGCAGTCAATCTTCCCGCAATCCTGGCAAGCGTTTAGGCAGAACGTGCGTCCGCCCTTCCCCTTGCAATCCTGGGAACCGCACTTGCAGCAATGTCTTGTGCGCTTTTGCGATGGTTCGAGAATCGCGACTTCGGATGCATTCTCACCAAATCCGAATGGCCTCTTTAGCCCGCTTTGATCCGCTCCAGGATGTCCATGCGGTGGTACGTTTTGGCTTTGCGCGGGCGGCGCAAAGTAGGCATAGCCGGCGTAAGGATAACTCACGTAAGGCCCAGGTTGGGCAAACGCGTAGGGTGCTGGCTGGGCAGGAGTCGAAGAAGACGCGGGAACATCAGTAGTAACGCTGGCCATTGTGGAGGAGGAGGGTTGTGACTGCGCCTGCGCATGGGCCTGGGGCTGTGGTTGTGGTTGTGAATGAGATTGTTGAGATGCTGCGGCAGCTTGACTCGGACCTGCTTCTGCCGTGGCGCTATTGGCTTTCCATGCATTATCATATTCATCAGAAGTGTCCTAAATACACAATGACAATCAGGAACATCATTGATTGAAGAAGACAGGGAAACACGTACTTGTGGGGTGGCCAGTGTTGCGGTGTCAGGCTGTGTGACTGCCGAAATACCTTGGGCATCCTCATCTGGGCCATCCTCCTCTTCCTCTTCCTCTTGCTTTTCCCTGTCATCCTTGAGAGGATTCTGGATGGCGCCTATAACATGGAGAATGGCGTCCTTGGACATCCCGGATTTCAAACAGCCCTTCGCCATGTTCCAGAGAGACTTTGAAACACCCATCGCATGCCAGCTCCAGACATTGGTCCCGCTTCCCATGTCGGAGTCACATTGGAGTAGCTTAGCAGGGAATTCTTCCTTGAGTCTTGTCGGAAGGGCTTGCATGATCGAGGCGTCCGTGCTCGCAAATCTACGGCCCTCTGATGTCGTGTTTGCAACGCAGGCTGCACTTTTGCAGACATATTCACAACCAATGATGAAAAAGGGCTTTTCGAGATCGTAAACCTTGATTGGCCCGGATTTGATCCGCCCACGGTTCGTGAGCAGCGAAGAACAGGTGGAGCACGGAATGCCGTTGAATACAAGTGGGAGCGGGTCCCAATAAAAGAATCTGTGCTCCGACAGGGTGCGAGAATTCGGACCCGAAGCGATAAGGGAAAGGTACGCCGGGGAAGACGGAAGCCAGAATGTTTTGAGAATCGAATAAAGTGAGGGTATTGAATGAGTGTCTTTAGTTTGATTTGTGGATGGGGCTAGCGAACTGAGATGAGATTTGAAGGCGTCCTCAACCGTGGGTCCTGCACCTGGAAGCGGGTTTGGGGCTGCCAGAGCTGCGAGTAAAGACTGCAAGAATGCATCAGGTTTTGCCCGCAGTAGTTCTTCCCACCCATCCCTGTTGAAATTGGGATCCGGATGATATGGTTGATGAGAAGGTCCGCCAGTGGTACCATTGGAAAGAGCAAGTGGAGGTGCCGAGACAGATCCCTGAGTGTTCAACGGGGTGAACCCCGTCTGCCAATTAGGAATTCCGGGATGCTGAGGATAATAAGCCTGGAGAGAAGCATTGAGAATGGTGGGATGTTTGACAACAAGGATGATACTTACGCCTGGAAAAGGTACCCCTGGAGGCCCTGGTGCGGGTTCTGCGTGAGCCTTTCCAGAAGATTTGCGTGACTGAGTTGCTCGACGTGTACCGACGGAGCCTGCAGGAAGGCCATCTTTCCTGGGCCGACCGACAGGCCGCTTTATCTTCTCTCCAATGACTGTAGGGTTTTCCGAAGGCTGTTTCTTTCCGCTGCCTTTGGGCCTACCCGGCCGGCGTTTCACGGGTGTTACGTTGGGATCAACCGCTGGACTGGTAGTGAGGGCAAGTTGTAGCGAGCAGCGATGCGACACTTACATTGTACGATAGAGGGACCTGATTCGGCTGGCATGCTTGGGAGAGCGCCTTCCATGGTTGATGGTTCGTTGATCCTTCGATCATGTTAGCGTACGAACCGTCGATATTCAAAAGGTGAACAATGAGCGAAATATCTAACAAAAAACCGAATATACGAAATACAACAGCGTTCAGAAAAACTTATCCAAGCTAAACAACCTATCCGAACAAGCGATCTGGATGTATACCACATAAAAAATGTTGGAAAAAAATAATGGGAATATGTCGACCGCAGAATATCCTGGATGAAAACACTCACAAGATATCGGCACAGAACTTGCCAGCGGATTTGTGCAAAGTTTTTGTTATCCTGTTATCCCCTGGGCCGTCGGCTGTCGTGAGAATGCTGAAATCGTGATGAGCACAAGGTTTTCTTTTCTGGTTATTTAGTCGGAGCTACAAATTGCCACCATATACCTTCCTGCTCGATTTTGCAGATATAGATGCGACGGTGCACGAAGGTGAGCATGCCCAGTTTCTTATTCAGTTTCATGTCACCATCTTTTCTACGATGATTTCAACCGAATGCAAATAGGAAGTGCCGTCTAAAAGAAACTTCCTCTGGATGTTTTCTGTTGTCGACACTCGGTCCTCTGAAAAAACTATTTTTTACGCTCCCGAAACTCATCAAGCTGACATGTTTTCTTGGTTTCTAGCTGGAAAATGGATGTAGGATGTTATGATAGCCGGGCATCTTAAGACCTTTTCCTTTCACGACTGGGTCAGCAGTAGCTTCTCACCATGCCAAAGTTTCGTTCTATCCACCTTCTGACAGTACTGTTTTTCTGATAATAGTTATCCATATATTCGAGTATATGTGTCTCAAAATGTTAGCATTTTGATAGGCACAGCCTTGCCAAATTTTGTCTTTCTGGTCCCTGCTGCGTGCAACGCTAGAAAAGTATGAACAGTGGACATCCTATGGCGGAGACAGTGCGACGAACTTGAGAGGCAACTGTACTCGGCATGGTGGCTGCCAAGGGCGACTTGTCTTCAAGCCCTGTACTCGAGGGCTTCGTCTGCTTGTTCGCCGAGTCCAATCCTCAGTGATCACTGACCTCGTAGGGTTATCCTCTTTCCCCCTGCTCATGAGGTGTTGTGCGTAGAATCCGGAACGCCAGTCGATGTTGTCGGAAACAATGTGAGATCTTGCCTTGCCCCATAAGCAAAGCGCCGTGGAGACGTTGATCAGATCAGCAGCAGTGATGATCGATCAGTTTATCGTCTCTGCGAACCGGACTCAGGTAGGCTCGCGTTTGTTCCTGTATATGGCCTTTTGAAACATACTCCGAGCTATCTGCACCCGGACGACCGTGGAGGAGCCGACCTCAATGGCATTAGGTACCGTGACAATTGGTCCATCGCCTACTCTTAGTGGAGTACCGCGTCAGTTTCGCGATCAATTCGTTGCCGACGAACTTGCCCAAGATTTGATGTGCATAGTGTTTGGAATGTGCATCCAATTGACGCTGTTCTGTACAACAAGTACTAGGTTGCTTCCACCACCAAGGACTGGTCTCTACCCCTCCTG
>JBBPRX010000899.1:0-10948 GCA_038093195.1 Boletus fagicola | reverse complement strand
AACGCTGAACAAATTCTCACGTACTGCACTACTAGAGATCACTACCTTGTATCCGACAGTTGGGGTCCGTCACTCATAACCTCAGAGGTCAAGTTCATCATGCGCCCACAAACGATTATACTCTCCCACAGCTCACTGTCACATTCAAAGTCGTCCCTCTTTACAAAAAATATCTCGTTGATGCTTTTGGCCTCGTCCTTCAATCCTCAGATGATAAGCCGCGGCTACGCAACCGGCGTAACAATTCTGTCCATGTTCTTCTGGAAAGCGAGCTCTCGATGACTCCAGACACCGTATCTCTGTCTGTGGCTTTCGAGCACTCAAGATCGCTGCATACCTGTAGAAGAGAGCTCAAATATTGTCTCGATCACCATTTACCCTTGATTCATTACGGTCTCGTTCGCATCGTGCGAGTCGTTCCCAAAGATATCACTCGTCCAAGAACTACCACATGCCGTCTTCCCACGGAACTTCTTATAAAGATATTCGAGGACGTGGATTCATGCGAGTGGCAACACGATCTTCTATCATTTGCGCAGGTGTGCCGCAGATGGTCGTGCTCCCTGCGGCTCCTCTTTACTCGCTTAGAGTGCCCCGAATGGGAGAACCACTGTAGAATCCCCCAGTCACCATGTCACTCTCCGGACCCTTACGCATTTGCAAAGGCATTCACCAAGACTCCTGTTCTTGGGCTTGGTATACGACGTCTTGTGCTCGACGAACACGCCGGTATAAGTTGTGAAGAGGTTTGGAATTTTCAGAGAATGCAGACCTGCTTTCCTCCAGCTCTTGTCGCTGTTCTTCGCGCAACGAAGGATTTGCGGCGTTTACATATCTCGCCGGTATATTCATCCCGAGCAAACACATCCTTTTCAGCTCTTCCTGAACTTCCTGATATACACACCTTATCCATTACGCAGTCCAGATGTCGGTACTCACCATCGTCGCTACAACACTGGCATTACACTCTCAGTACGGTCCAGCTCGCGCGCTGCATGGCACGCTGGCCAACACTGACATCGCTCACGGTCGCGAACCTCGTGCCAGGTAGCCTTGGAATGCGGCGATTTTTCTTGCAACCACCTGCGTGTGCGCTGACACGGCTTTGCATCCGTGACTCGTGCATATCGGACGCGGACCTCCTATATCTCACCGCGTCATCTGCGAAGACACTTATAGAAGTGACACTGGTGTACTTGTATGCTATAACCCCCGCTGGACTTCACGCTTTCCTCGATTCGATTTCTCAACAGGTAACCTCGCTGAAAATTAACCTCTGGGGGTGGCCTCCATCTTCACTCAATGCCACCGAACAGCCCTTGGATACGTTAGTGGACAAGATGTCGCATTTGGAGGCGTTAGGAATCGGGGGCAAAGTCGCCAGCGAGTGCATGTTACGTCGGCGCTCTGAGATGTTTGAAAGGAGTTGTAGTTCAGGAGATGCAGCCGTACCAGTGGTTCGATTGTCGATCTGCCGTGACTACGTCCCGGGGCTCTATGGACGTACACATGATAAGGAGTGGCCTGGGTGGCAGATGGTCTAATGGGAACAGGAGTAGAGCTAATGCTGCCGGTGGTCAGCACTTGGTTGAGAGCAAGGCCAGTGTTGCACGGCACATTTAGCGATTCGGAGGTATCATATGTGTTGGGGGCGGGATGAAGGCATTGGGACGTGGATAAAATCTCAACAAATGACACATGGAACCTGAGAAGGCTCGAAGATTCCTGCACATCGAGGTTCGAGTGACCTGTCTAAAGTATTGCCGATCTGTAGCAAGGTTTTTTACGTTGTATGTTTCGTGTTCTTCTTTTCGTTAGTCAGGTCTTCTCCCCTTCCCACTTTGTCTTCCGTCTTCAATCCAGCGAGTATATGTCGCTCACGAACGGGAATTCCATCACAGAGTTGCCTTCCTGGCTACAGACGTCGCTATGCCACTGCACACACAGGAGGTGTGGGGGGCTCAACTCTACAAAGGTGGGATCGGTATTTATTGCCGCAATTATCTCAACGGTAATATTAGGTATTGTCTGTTCTCCATCGTCCACCGAAGTGCAAGGAACTCTGCGTAACGACGTGTTTGTTCACCTATGTACATTACCAGGTTCACCCCTTGCAGGTTACCTCCGACAAAATTGGTTATCATAATTTTGCAGTTTTTGTGATGAGGAACCCAATCCTTAGTGTTTCCTCTAACAGCGTTTTCATGCACTCCTCTCCCCAAGCAGTGTTACCCTGACGTCATGACAGGGTCAGAACGATGTATGAGCAGTGGACAGGAAGCTCGCAGTAGTGATAGTACATAAAACGACCCACCTGAACCTGAAAGTAGAACCTCGAATGCATTGTCCACATGTGAGTGGTCCTGTAAGGCAACAGAAAATAAGAGAAGAGAAGAAAAATTGTGTTAGACTCCGGAAGCGGGAACGGACATTGTAAACTCCTTACATGAAAGACCTCAGTCGATTTCCGGAGTAGAGACTCCCAACGGTGATCTTCCCGTGTTGGGTCCGCAGCCTCTTCTCCACCACGCCCAAGTTTTCAAAAATACAAGCCCATGGGGGCATCTGTACTTCGTCCGCTCGCGGCTTTCCCACAAGCTCAGTGTTGTCATTCTGTTCCACTCTAATCGGCGACATGCTCTCGATGACCGCTAACAGATGAGGCAGACAAGGATCAGCTAGATATCTGTCAAAACGCTCCTGGAGTAATTTGATCGTCATGATCAGTCTTCCCCTCTCGCTGCGTTTCATCAGTGGCCGAGCCATCGAGAAGCGCAATGGCATCAAAGTGAAGGATGATATGAAATGTGTTCTCGGGTTGACGGGTGGTTTCATGTAGGGTTCGAGGGACACACTGAAGAAAATATCGAGGATTTGAGTAAAGGGTCATGAACTGGAGTCGGACGAATCCAACACAAACCGTTTGGTAGAATCATCACTTACATTGCAGAATCAGTTGAAAAATCGACCTCGGTCGCTGTTCCAGGGATCGGATTCATCTTGAACTGTGCCAAACAGTGTGCGGCGAGGAATAGTGTCGAAACGGTCACCCCTAGCTTTTCCGTCTGTGCAACAATCGCAGCGGTTTCTGCTTTCGACACAGTTATGGTATAGCGGAACGGTGGGTCGGTCATGTTCAATGGGCGGGACGGGGGAGCCAGATAATGACAAGGCTGGGTTGTATTCCATATCATTAATCGGAAGAAAGAACAAGAGGAAGCATGAGAAGACTGGGACGGAAACCTACCGTAGTCCGAGCGTGCTGCTCTGCAAACTCCTGCAGGAGCCTTGTTCCGGCTGTCTCCCATTTCTTGGATGGCCCTCCTGTCGGAGTAATCGGATCAACGGGAAGGTTTTTCCACTCTTCCGAAGGTTCAATTCTGACGTCCATGCCTTCATCAGATATCCATTCACACATGAGGTTCAGTGCATGGAGTGTAGGCCGGAAGTCAATAATGGTGTGAGCGCCATGAAAGTATAGGCCATACTTCTCGCCGTCATTGTTGCCCTCTTTCGAGGTTGTAAGCAGGTAAGCCCTGAGAAGAGTAGTAGTACCATTTCCGTCTGTGTAGGGCAGGCGTTTGAGGTTGATGCTTTGAACGAACTCGGATGAGTTGAGTAATGCTCCTCGTTCCTCGACAACAAGAGCCAGATCGAGCCATGCTGAGCGATCAGCGGATGGGTTGTATACCCATCGTGGAGATACGACGTCCTCTACTGTGCAGGCGATAATGGGACAAACCAAGCTAGGGCACGGAAGAGCGGGTTAGCTTCAAGCTCAGATCAGGTACCCGTAAAACTAAATATCGTAGTGAAGATGTCCTCACCGAAGTTTATCAAGAGCTTCCCGAGCACGATCTTTCAGCTCTTCCACCCTCAGCGAAGAGGTAAAGTTGAAACCGAGGCATGCTTCACCGTCCCTATTAGTAAATGACGTCCACAACCCAAGGTCCGTCATTCTGATCATGTTTGGAAACAAAAAATCACTTGCGCATCAAAGGTATTCCAAAATCTCTGCATGAAAAGTTCAGAGCCAACCAGAGGTCTGGCGTAAGTAGGCGCGATCAGTCCGACGGTGGAATGAAATGAAGGAGGGACCGACCGACTATACACTGGTGGGTCACGACCGGCATCGAAGACCCATTTTGTCGGAAGGGGGGGTAAACTGGACATCCGGTAGGTGGCTTCCCTGTTGGTGTCCCTATGGGCTATGTTGGGTCAGGTGGAGAGAATAGCTCAGTTTTGAGCGTTGGAACTCAGTCACTCAGCGAGAATCAGGGAGGTCAGTCGGAGGTACAAGTGCACTAATTGTATATTAGGGAGCTTCCGTGATAGTGGCCCCCTGGCGACGGTAGGACAAAGATACCAGCCCATGTGGCTTCCGATGGGACCGGGAATAAACGTACCGTACCTCAAACTGACTCCGAGGAAGATGAAGAAGATAGGGGTCGCGTTGATAAGGGTGTTAGGCTCCAAATGGTTGGGTAACTGAGTTTCTGATGGTTTGGAAACACGGGCTTGGACGGGCACGATTGGATGGGTGTTTGCAGGACGCCTTTGTGCACCGCGACTCCGAAACCGGTGAGGCCAAGCTCTTACATGATTGGTTCACGCAGAGTAAAAACCTTCGCCACTGGTTAATCATGGGGTTTTTTTTTTGGCGATTATCTATCGTTGCGGATCAGTTGAGCCCGCCATCGGAGGGGACACATGGGACACATACGAATGTTGCAACGGCCATCTGGTCGCTTACAATTCGCGAGGAAAAGTCACGAGGAAAGATAGGAAGGAAGACGAGTTGGCGCTGCCATGATTGATGCCGTGCGTGCCGCTCCATTAGGTGTCCATGCACTTGTCGAAACAGAAACTCGTAACCGAGTAAACGGCTCCTAGTGATATATCAGTGATGGCGCTGATGGAATCTTGTCGAGTGTGTGATTTGATCAATAGAGCTAGGCACATAACTATACCTGGCATCGAAACCTGTACAAGTCCCGTCGACGCGGCGTGTTATTGTCTGTTTCAGATCCGGTTTCAGGACGGGTTCACCATTTCCATCAATCTCTTCATCTTCTTCGCATCCAGAGCGGAAGATTCTGGAGGAAAGCTTGGCATGGACAGGTATGCAGTCAACGGGAGAACGTACGTACTAGTTATTGGTGAGTACTTATGTTGACTGCCCGCCGACTTCTAGATGGCTCAAATAATTGAAGTAAAAAGTCGACAGATAACGTACTCAGTTCCTTCGCCGAGGACGGCGAGCAGGTATCGACCGGCAGTGATGAAGGGATGCTTTGGCGATGGCGTGTAGATGATGGGTGCGAAGTTGGCGAAGCGATTCAAGCTGAAGGGGCATAAATATATGCTGCTTCGCAAATGGTTGGTATGTGGACTCCGGTGTTTGGGCGCGAAGGATGGTAGGACGAATGCAAGGGTGTGGAATGCGCAGGCCCGCGAAAAGGTCCTGGATGTCAACGGTCACTCAAACACAGTATTCTCTGTCGGTATCTCCCCCGATTCGACGAAATTTGCGATAGGCTCGGCTGACAAGGTTGCATTCATCTGGGACATGCTGATCCAGGCGGGAGGCTCGTTGGCCCTCCACGAGCCTCGTGCCGTGGTAGCAGTACCGCGGTTTCCTCCAAATGGTGACCGCATCGCCACTGCCACAACGGCCAAGTTGAACCCCGACACCAACTTATCGATCCACATCTACAAGACTACAACAGTGACATTAATGGCCAACCACTGTTCGACATCCCGTTCCGGGTCGCTGAGAGCTACATATCGTCACCACTCGCATGGTCTACTGATGGTCGTCAGTCTTTTGCTGTCTCGCACGCTGAAGTCAAGTGCTTCGATATCTTCTCGGGATCCTTGCTTAGTAAATCATGATACGGTCCGGTTCTGTCGCCCTATTTCACAATCAAAAATTTACTGTTGTCGTTGTCTGCCGGTTACTCAATGCTAGACACCTATACCATCCCTCAACTTTGGATCGTCAACCCCCGCCAAACAATCCAAACTTATGATCCCTTACACGCTAGACAACAACCCTTGTATTTACACTGATTTGCCTCATAGAAACATAAGGGATGCATCCGTCCTCCTAGTTTTCTGGCGCCTCGTGACCTATCCTTAGTCGTGTTCTTCTGTTCGTAAGTCTCGTCTTCTCCCCTTCCTACTTTGTCTTCCGTCTTCAATCCAGCGAGTATATGTCGCTCACGAACGTAAACTCCATCATAGACTTACCTTCCTGGCTACAGGCATCGCCATGCCACTGCACACACAGGAGGCGTGGGGGTTGGTGTTTACTGCCGCAATTATCCCAATGATAATATGTAGGTGTTGTCTGTTCTCCATCGTCTACCGAAGTGCACGGAACTTAGCGTAACGACTTTTTTTCTTGTGTACATTACCAGGTTCACTCCTTCCAGGTTACCTCTCCAACAAAATCGGCCCTGAATGGGTCGCTGCTGTCTTCTTGATAGCTGGCATCCCATGGTAGGGCGCTTTAACGGGGCAGCTCTCGCCTGTAATTTTGTTGTGTCCTTTGCGGTGGAAAGTGAGTTGTTTATCTTTCCTTTGCTTGTTCAACCAACGGAGCCTGTCTTTCAATGTTTCAATGCTCGACTCACACGAACGCGAATATGGCCTCAATAGACATCTTCACGGCGCTGTCGTTTCGCCGATTATGACCGAACTTGCGGCTGTGATGTGGGATATGAATGGGATTGTGTGTACGTTTCTTTTTTGCTTTTGGATATTCTTGGTTTATTGTCGTATGTCCTGATGCAAGCCGCCGCGGCTGGTGGTCCTCTAAGTGTGCACATGTTTGGCGTATTCAACACGGTCTATGGATTGGGAATCTCAGGTAAGTACTTTAGACTCCCGGGTGTCATATTGTCTCAGAGTCATGGTGCAGTTGGTGACATGCATTCCTGACCGTTGGTGGGATCGATCATTTGGGGACAGGTATGACGCTCTTGAAATTCGTCATCCAATAACTGATTGATCCCTTTCTCTCGTTCAGATTTATGACCACTCAGCAATTCGATGGGCGATCATATGTTACATCAATGTCAGGATAATCAGTCCGTATGTAGTTGCAATACATGAGCGAAAAGCCGATCCTGCAGAGGATAATACACTGTTGCAGGGCTGTGGAGCCGGAAATCACAGGAACTTTTGTATGCGAGCAAAACATTGTTGACAATCCGGCTTAGCATGTGGACTTGGGTGTCATGTGTATAGAATACGAGTAGGTATGTTCCTCGACTCACGATGGCTTCAGCACACCCTTCTTTAAACGTTCACGGTCGTACTCTTCCGCAGCGTCAAATTTTCAACCCTTTCAAGTAGTCTATAGACCATTTCGCGATTTGATGCCAGTACAGTGGTGGCTACCAAGACTATCTTGGCCTTTTATCCAAGAGGCAATAAGGGCTCACCACCACTCATCATCGACATCCACGCAACCATGAGAAGCCTATTCAACAAACCAGAATATCGCGGTCGCCTCAGGTCATCGAAGCTGCCCCAATTTATGGGCACCGGTCTGAGGTAAGATGGGGATCTAAACAGCACCAATTCGAAACGACACTCTTCATCATATTTGATGGCGAAACACAACATCATTTCTCATCTGCGAGGATCGTGCTGTATTGTGACAAGGCGGAATGTATTAAAGATGCTCCCGTATGACATCCTCCCTTTGAACGCTCAACAAAGCTCACGTACTACTCCACTAGGGATCATTACCTTGTATCCGACAGTTGGGGCCCGTCACTCGTAACCTCAGTCTCAGCTACTAGTACTACTAGTAGGTCCGTACAAACGAACTGGGTTTATGTAAGTGGCGCGTCAACTGGTTTACAACTTATTACAATACGACTCCCGCGATTCCATGAACATAAACAACGACACTTCATCTTTACGATTCACTAGAGGGCTTAGGTGTCGGCCACGATCCAGCGTAGTCCATTAACTGCGGTACAAATCTAACTAGGAACAACCGACCTCCCCAAATTCGTAGGTACCTGGGACCGCCACGGGGCATCCAGCTCGATCTTGGTGCGAATTACAATTTTCCTGGTCATCCGCATTCTTACAGCACCGCAGACAAAACCGATTTGCAGACGGTTCTACCCTTTTTTTGATGAAAACACGAGCATGACGCGCAGCGTCACGTCGAGGGTCAACTAACCAGTATCACATGAACATGGATAAACGTCTTACTGTTCGATGAAGCTTGCTCCATAGCCTCCAAACGTGCACTGTGCACCGTTGGGGAACCTGTTGTCAAACTGTCCGCCATCGTCGTCGTTCGCAAAGGGGAACTTGCTAGTGTCCATGCAACCTGTTATCTGAAGTAAAAAGCAATTAGCTCGTCAGTACCTCTGAGAAGCTCGCTCTTGCGGTTGGTAACCCAAATGGCCACACCCACCTGCACGTACGATCCATCCGCCGCTGCGTCGTACGCAGCCCCTGTGATGAACCCTTCTGGGAAAGAGTTTCCGCACCCACTTCCATCCGTACAGTATGCAATACCATCTTCCTCTGCATCGGACACCATCTCTGCGAACAATAAAAGGATTTACAGCAAGCGAGAACACAATAAATGGGATACCCACCACCTGAACTCCGAGGTAACAATAGCGCGAACGCATTCGTTCCAGAGATATACACCGTCGTCGAGGCAGACGCGTCCCCTGTCGGTTCTGGTGTGGGCTGCTCGTTTTGGCGTCGCCGCTTGGTGGGCGTGGCCACCTGTGACCCCGCGCCAGGCCTCACTTTCGTCACGTTTTTGCGGGGTTGTGGGTCTCTCTGCGTGCTTTTGTCCCTGTTTCTGTTACGCCGTGCCGCTTCCACTGCCGGTGCGCTCGTGGATGATATATTGTGACGGTTGTCGTGTGCGAGTTTTGGTACTCCAGTAGATTTTGTGTACTTGGTCTGGGATGCATCAGCACGGTATCGAGATACGCCAGCGGTACCCCGGCGAATCTTTCCTGATGCGCTCGGCATGACGATACAGAGGTAGACGATGACGGACATCGCGATCATGTTGGAAGATGTAAAGGAGAACATGACATGCGTTCACAAAGGATGTGTGGAATGGAGAAGTTAAAGTCCGTCTACTTGCTCTGCAAGGACAGCGGGAAGGATCTATGTGAAGTGGTTTGTCGAAAAATGAAGTTGACATAGACGTTAACAATGTTTTAGGTTGACGCGCGCGCGTCGTGGTCACGTGGATTGATTTCGCAAACACCGATACTAACCATCCAGGTATGCTAACTTTGATGGTGATGAGCTGGTTACCGTTTCGACTGTCAAGGACGTGGATAGTGTTATTCCCGACTGTACGTTCGCCATGCGGAGATTTTACTCTGCAATGTAAATTATTGTCATGTTCGAGCGGGCCAACTGAGCCGTTTTGCATCTGGAATGTTACAGTCAATAGCCGCCCAATTGAACGCGTGCAGGTGGCTACTCCCGCCGTATGCGAGCGCGAATAATTGCTTGGCTTGAACAGTCACTCAGCCTAGCCCTTCCCGCGCGAATGATTCGCCACCTTTTCCGAATCAGTCTGCAAATAGTTATTACTCCACTTTGCGAGAGTGTTTGTACAGTAATACTAATACGATGACGATGGTGACTACATTACTTCTATGCCTTGCAGGCATCATATCCTTCGATCAAGACCTCCCACCATTCATCACTTCCTGCATGGCCATCCATACACCCCTGTCTACATCCACATCCACATGCCCTTGCACCCGAGCCCGCCGGCTTCCCTTCCCGCTTACCCCAACTTCACCCAAACGTGTTGTCCGTGGTCTTTGTGCTCGCTTCGCAAGATGTCTCACCTCCGCAAACTCGTCCGTCGCCTGCGCCCGCAAAAACGCAGCGCTCTTTGCCCTATGCACCAAACAATCGGGCCGCTGATATCCCCGCACCCCCTCGTCCAATTTCTCCCCTGCATCCATCGGCCGTCCATCCCGCCACAACGACCCACCCGTCCGCTCCAATGTCTTCACGATATCCAAACTCTCCCCGGGCGGAATCGCCCACGGATGCGATGGCGTCTCACACGTCATGTCCACCTCCTTTCTCAATACCCGATCCACGTCCACCGCCGAAAAGAATGCCACGCCTTGTGGCAAATCGTCCATGCCCAACTTGAACGCGAACAAACATCGCGTCCACACGTTCGCAATTTGCAACGCCAGCGCGGCGCGGTGCTTGTCTGCCTCGAGAACGAGGTACCGTAGTTCGTCGTGCACCGAAAGGAGGAAACGTGCATCGATGTCGTACGCCCGAGTAAGATGGTCCATCGCGACGAGCAAGAGATGGAGATAGTCCACCCCGGACGATTGGACGACCCAGTTGATCCGCGACGTCATGTAATCCGCCCCAAACTCGGTGGGCAGGTTGTCCTTGGAGAGCGCTGCAGTGATCCCACATCCTAACGCGGGCGTCTGCGGTCGATCGGACAATGCGATCTCCTCTAACTTGTTGAACACGAAACTCTCCGTCCCACCGAACCAAAACTTGCGCCCAAAGAGATCCGGTCGGTGGGTATTCTTGCCCTTGGTCGACGCGTATAGGTTTTCGGCCAACTGTTTGGCTTCCTCGGGTTGCATTGCTGCGTTTGATTGTAAGAGAAGCAGGATGGCGTGTTTCATTCCCGCTCCGTAGATGCGCGAATAATTGAACACTTTGGCTTGGTCACGTGATATCCCCAAGATACTCGCCGTCTTGGAGTGCAAGTCCGTCCCTGCAGCCTTGGTACCCTCGAGCGTCATCCAACCGATCGCAGTGGCCCCATGCAGGCCAAACTGCGCATCACCCATACAACTCGATATCCAAAGCTCCTCCGAGTCGACGTCGGCTCCAACGATAGCATACCCTGGTGGCGCGCGAACCATTGCCTTCAGCTCGGACCCCA
>JBBPRX010000898.1:0-10950 GCA_038093195.1 Boletus fagicola | reverse complement strand
GGAAAAGGAGAGATTGGCCAAGGCGGTACCACCGATCCGATACTTGCATCTCAAGCTCGGGGACTTTAAACCGCCCACGCTCGCGCAGTTCAAGCAGGCCAACGACTTTTTCCTACAGAACACGTCGACGCTCGTACATTGCGGCTATAGCTGGGGTAGAACCGGGACGGGCGTCACGACTCACCGGACTACAGATTTACACCGAGAATGGCAAGACGATGCAGCCTTTGGCCAAAGCGTGGTCTACGCCGCTTGCGAGCGGTGGGAACAATGTCGAAAAATGGGAGCAGGTGTCTATTCTCTCTGAACAGTGAAACCTCTTCTTTCCGCACGTACCACTTCTCGAGGGAGCCAGAGCTTACTGTTACCTACTTGTTTATTTTGCGATTTATAGTCCGAATCGTAGTCGAGTCACACGCACCCCTGCTGGCGATCCCAAGCAGGCGTTCACTATTATCAACTTCGCGACTGGCTATTACCTGACGCTCTCGACTGATAAACGTAGCGTCATCTCTCTCTCGCCGGAGACGGTGGAGGCCACATCCACAGTCGGGCAGGCGGTAAGCGGTCCGGAATGTTTCATATATCCTAAACGATGCTTATCGACATTTAAAACTGTAGTACCAATCATGATGGGTGGTCTCGAAGGACAGCCAGGGCCACCATACACTCTCAAACAAGACGACTCCCACGAGCTTCGCGCTTACTAAACCACAGGGTGCTACATAAAACCGATGGTCCGGTGACGTACGGTGCGCAAATACAGGGGAATACACTGTTCACGATCAAGGAAGTCGCCTCGGGTGACAAAGGACGCTCTGTGTGAGTCCTGACATTTTGCCCTCGATTGTTGACCTACATTGATATGTGTGTGACGTTGGTAGCATCTCTCCGACAACTAGTTCCACTCTTGCGGTAGCTATCAAAACACCGCCCAACGACGTTCGTCTCCCTCAGTCGGTATCATATACCTAACGATTGTCTCATACTACGAGCCGAGACTCGGACTAATGTCGGTTTAGGCACAGATGCCTACGTTGTTCGCATCCAACAATTCAAGTAACAAATTCGGGCTATGGATTCTCTTGACGGCTGACTTCAGGGCTGGGCTCTGAGGAGAAGCTGAGTTCGAGCCTGAGGGTTGAGGTTAATCCAGGGGTTCAAGCGTCGTGTAATGTGTACGTGCAGGATGTATTGTTGTTTCGTCTTTCTGCAACTGTGTTTCAAGAGCCAAGTGCTGACGGGTAACATTGGCATGGCTTTCCACGGACTCGCCACTGCACCACCCCGTGAACACGGCATTCACACGATCATAGATCCAAGTCTTATCAGGCCTCCCGCAAGTCATTGCGGCGCGTTGCGAAGAAACGTGTGGGCGCCATCCGCCATTCACGGGCTCACCGAAGTTATGGCTTCGTGGCTCTCCAAATGATGGCAAACACTCATGCTTCCAACGTCCAGAGTCGGATGTCCGTTCAGACGCTTCACACGTTCATTACTGACCATGGTAACTCGCTCGCATGCCATCGTCGGACGGCTCCCCCCCTCGAACCTTGTCGCTGCATGCTACAAAAGTCTACATGACGGATCGTTCATGTCACGTTGGCTCCACCCCACACCCACCCCCCAACTTTCCTTTCAGCTCCATATGCATCTATGTATAGACTTGTATTACACCCTCGTGAGTGAATCGGCGTCCTCCCATCATCCTCGAAAGAGTATAGCCATGGACGCTCGCCAATAAAATAAATATTGGATTGACATTTTATGTAATGATCGGGGGCCATCAAGTCATTGACGGACATGTCACCGTTACTTACTCGGTTTCGCGAATCCACGTTCGTCTCGTCACCAAGTACATATCCTTATCTGTCTTTTTTTTCAAGTTATAGATTATAGATGCAGATATTAGTATGTACAGATACAGATACATATCCACCGAGGGCCACTTCCCTCCCTCCTTTAAGAGTAGTAGGTTTCAAAACCCGACGCTCAATGTGTCGTCTTGGCCATTCCACAAGTCGTCACCATCCGATCGATCATCGTATTCGTATTCATAGGGATTGCGTTATTACCGACTCAAGAGACGCATCAGTCCGGGGTTGGGGGTGGGGGATGGGGGATGGGCAGAACTACCCGAACCGAGACGCACCTAATGGCCCTTTTTTTTTTTTCTTCCTCGCTCGTCGAAACCTTGTCCCTAAAAAGGGTTTCAAGCTCCTCCCATTAAACCCCCCCCCCTGACAAATTTATGGCACTCCCATGAATAACTCGCTTACGTATCCAGCGCCGGTCGAACAACCCCCTTCTTCTGCGGCGCCGGTCGTGCGGCGCACACCAAGGAAATTTAGGAAAAGAATTCAGTGCCTGGAAGCTCACTCAAAAGCGCCGAGGGGCGGGAAAAAAAATGACATCGACGGTCCCGGAGGATCTCACCGGTAGTGTAACATGTACCGATCGTGTGCATGACCCTTGCTCGCTGAGCGTGGCGCATCCAGAGAGAGAAAAAGACAAAAAAAAGCAAAGAACACTGCGAGGCGCCCGCACGAATTCTAACAAAATAGAAACGGATTCGTCTCCAAGGGCATCAAGTGGAAAATCGAATTCGGACGAGGTTGTATCATACACGTCGAGTGTCACATCTACCCTGAAGGCCCGATGCCCGATGTCCCACACAGCTCTATACTTACATGTGCGTAATACATACACTGCCAACAACCGCCCTGTCAAACGGGCTGTCACTGACTCAATGGTTGTTGCTAGCCAAGTACAATAGAATGGATCTCCACCAATCGATCCGCATCGCGCCACTGGGTCGCACAAGTTCGATCGACCATGAAACCGAGCTGCAAAAACTCTATGTAGTAGATACGCCCATCAGAGCGTGATAAATATAGTATCAAGTACACCTATGTACGGTTCCCCTGCCATCCTGTTCTTTTGGCGCTCCTAGTCTGTGGTCAAGAAACCCGACGTAGGATCAAGGTAAGCTCGAATGGGTCTGGCTTGACTCCGCCTCGTAAAGCGTCCCCGTCCGTGGGCCTGGAAACGGATAGGTCCGGGATAAATAAGAACATGCCCTCGAGCCGGAAAATGAACCAGGATATGGTTCGATTCAGGAAAAGCAAATGGGTTAAAAATTTGCTGTGTACTGAATCAAATCAAGGGGAAGAAACCACTGTAATGGAATACGAAAACTCGAGTCAGGGTGCGTCCTTGAACGACCATATGAAAGAGGTTTGGTCCAAGGCAATTATGAGTAATAATACAAAACAGCTGGGCGGGGGAACTCCGGGGGTCGCGCAGCTATTTGGGGCCGTGAGGCGTCGTCGTTCTCGTCGGAGATCCCATGAAGATCGTCTGATGCGTTAGAGTGGTTGTCCTGATCGAGCTCGTTCCACGCTCGCAGTGGAAGAAGCGGTCTGGCCAAGCATTGTAGGCTGGTAGGTAGCGGGGGACTGCGAAAGCCTGCCAGTCAGCCGTATGCCAAGAAACTATCCCCAGTCCCCCAAAAATCCAGTTGAAAAATTCGTCCAAAAGATTGCGCGATTGTGCAAATCCGATCATGCCTCCGAATCCCGAGTTGTTGATGCCGACAAGAAATCAAGAATGGTTGCAATATCACGTCACCGATGAACGGATTGTCGCAGCGAATCTGCCGGGGATGCTCCAGAAGGTGGTTCTGGTTTCGGAACAACACCCGTGAGACCGATATACCCAAAGTCACGGCCGATTTCTTTCACCATAGCTTTGCCCATTAGGCAAACCCAGCCAAGGCCCTCGCCAGTGATGCACTGGCCAGGCCAGAAAAGTTCCCCTTCTTCGTCCTCAATGTCTGGCTCATGCTCCTCATGTGCTGAGAGGCTCGTTCCCACCAGACGGGCAAATGTTGTGGGATAGTGGCGAGCCAAGATTGGGAGAGTCAGGTACCTCTGAGCGTGCTCCATGCAATACCCTGCCGAAACGATACCACCCGATTGCTCTTTGAGGGTGAACGCAAAGGTTGGACCGAATGAGGCAGTCGCCTTTGCAGCGGCCGTGATCATGTTGGCAGATGGCGCACGCCCATCCGAGGTGTTGGACAGTTGAGCGACCAGGTGCGGTGGTAATGCAGCTTGAGCAGACTGGGCAGAACGTGGCGGGTTGGATGACTGGGAAGGGACCAGTGTGGTACTCGAACTGTTTGTGTTCGGTGTACCCCCTGCGCTGTTTGTAATGGGTGTCGAGTTGGCGCTATTGGCGGGAGCGATACTCGCGGGAGAAGGGAGCATCTGAGGAGTCGCTTGGGAGCCTAGAGAGAGCTGGCCCGCGGTTGCCGCAGTGCCATTCATCTCCGCCTTCTCCGCCTCCCGGCTTAGCACGGCCATCTCAGACTTCATCTTCGCCCATGTGCGATCCAGTTCAGGGTCCACTACCAGTTTCGCTGCATAATAGAACTTGCGTGCGCGGATGAAGCCCTCGATCATCCAGCTGTGTAGGGAGGAAAGACTCATGCGTGAGCGAGCCACACGAGGTAATTAAACTGCTTACATCAAGCCCAGCAGGGCTTTTTCGCGTTCGCCAAAGGTGTCCTCGATGGTCCATTTATTTTTACACCAGCCCAAAAAAGCTTCGATGGTCACCCAAGTTTCATGGAAACAGGCTTTCTTGCTATAATCCTTGATCCATAATGAGTAAGCGAAACAGACGAGGGCGTCGACGAGTTCTAGACGTGCGATGATCGCCCCAAATTTATGGTATTGCGAATTGGGTGGAGGAGGATGCGGCAAAGGTCGAAACTCCTTGTGCGAAGAAGGGTATGTTGACCAGAACCTGGCGTCACCAGAGAATTTGAGTAGACGGCCAGCATGGTGGTACTTTTGGTGTATGGCATCAAAATCGAGCTGGGCAATCTTGCCTCGCCGAGGTCGACGGACGGGTACAAAGGATGGTAATACGGAGAGCGCTGTTGTACGAGCCGAGATTGAACTCAAATCCTCTCTCACTTCGCCGTCTTCTGACGGTTCGGAGCGTAGATTGAAGTTGGGGGGTTGGTTAGAAGGCCTGTGGGAGGCAGGGGGAGGCGGCTGGGTGGGGTGATAGTGGTGGGAATGCTGGGATAGTGCATCTGGGTGATGGCTGATACGTTGACGTTTGGTGGACTCGAAGTCTTGTGCAGGATCATGCTTGCGCTTGAGTGGAGGTGGCGCAGGGGAGTTTGACCGGGACGAAGGGGGAGATGGTGGCAAGTCCGGGGGCAGCGGTGCTGAGAGAGGGCCCAAGATCTGGAAAAGCAGGGGACTTGTCAGTGACTGGGATTGATTGAGAGGATGTAGTGACCTCTAGACTCTTGAGGAGCTGCTCTCGTGTCCATTTACTGTTGGCGATAGGATGAGGGAGGGCGAGACGTGGGGAGGATGTAGAACTAACCGTTTCCTTGCCTTAGAGTGTTGGGAGGACGATGCGGAGGAGGAGGAGGACGGCAGGGGAGACATGGTGATAGTAGTGGGAAGAGAGAGAGCGGTGGCCAGCGCAACAATGGCTGGATGAGTTGTGAGGACCCGCTAGGCGGGTGCAGAATTTGGCTAAACAGGGAGTGCCTTGCCGGTCACAGCGCTTAGACTTACGGGAACAGCCTCCACATTACAGTTTCCCCCTCGAAAAAAATACAAAGACGACCCCCCCATTTCCCGCCGACATGAGCGTGCTACATTATGCTGTACTACGAAGCAGACATTACGGCCAATCCCCGTGCATACTAGTGTAGAGCGAGAATGTGGCTCGCTTCCATCATCCATCTGAAACTCGAAGAATCTCTTCGCTTGTCCATCCCAAGCCTGCTCCGCCGAGACGAACGGGGGACTAGTCTGCTGATTTGGACGAGACCCCTGCCGTGCAACGTTTATATGATGCCCGCACAGCTCGCCAACAACGTTTTGAGCCAAGTTCGGCGCGGCCGGCATCCTGAGACATGCACGCCTCCTGGACCGCGTGATTGCTAATCCATTTCCTCGCATTTCCATCCGTCCTTCCCCTTGCGGTTCTTGGCAAATATGCCTGCATATTTACCACGTTTCGGATCTGTAACCTTCCAATCCGTCCTTCCATCACGCGGAGACTTGTCCACGCGCAGCGCCACATCCCTCCACCATATCACCCTACCTCTTGGAGATCCAACCTGTCTCTCAGTTGCGAGCGCGCTCCCGACAATTCCCGCTCGATAGGCGATAGATAGCTACTCCTTTCTCCTCCGTCGGTTCGAACGTTCTCACATGCTCAAACGTGACACATGGTCCACGCACCGGCCTCTCCTCAGGAACGTCACCCAGAATAGCCATGATACTAATTTGTTTATGTCCATTCGATATGCTATCCCTTATCCTGTTATATCAACTCGTTCCAGCGCCATATCAATGCTCCACTTTGTATGTATTCCACAACCCCAAAATCTCGCCCTCCCCAACCCCTCACCCGCTGCATGTCTCGTTGATCGTCCCGTGCCCAGATGAAGACACGCGCCCAAGCGATGGCCACTCCCAGCACTGACCAAAAGGCCACTCCCATACCTGATGGGCAAATAATCATCGCCACTACGATTCCGATCTAAGCGAAATTGAAAACGTCCGCCTAGACTCCGGAGTTCTTCCCGGCATCGACCTTTCCAAGCCCACCCATCACCATGCACCAGCTCATCCGTCGGGCCCAGAGCCAACACCACTCCCTTTTGCCATCACAAGCACTGAACAGAACGGTCCAGAGGCAAAGCAGACTTGCTGGACCCCACGAGCCATCGCTGCGCTAATTCTGTCTCGTCGATGCCTTCCGCGGCCCTACGGCGCAGGACGATCCAGGAACCGGCATCACAGTTATCCGATCGCGAGTAAAGTAAACCATAATGTAAAGTTTACTTATATATTCTGTGACGTGACAATGGCATGGAATGTTAGTGCCGAACAGCAAGTTTAACATTCCACAGTTTCGCATGAAACCCCAGAAATAATACTGTTTCCAAGGTCTCGATCATTTCGTGTCCAGAGCGCCAGCTAGCGAAAGTGATGTGCGAGAGCCACGGGAAACGGTGTCCCGTAGGCCCAGCGGGGACCCTAAGTGGAGGAATGTATGAAGGTCACACAAAGCTTTCCCGTTCAGTAATCGTATCGCCGAATTATCAGCACCGCTTCACTTCCATGGATTTACCAACCGAAAATTCGTGAGATCAGCCTGCGGCGTGCGGCCCTGCGAGCGCTGGGTAAATGGTGACTTTTCATTTGCAAAAAGGTTCCTTGCGGGTTCTGTTGTGACGTGAGCCAGCGCACGCGTGATAAGAGCCAATGGAGAGGAGTGTCGTGGGTTTGTACGCAGGGCAGAGATGGTGTCTGGTTAAATGCCGATCCTGAAACTTGAAGACCGAGTAATCAAATTGTCTCGTTGGAGTGTTCCACCATCCAGTACACCTCGGGTCATTAGAATCGCGAACGTAACAATGCGATCAGCGCCCATCATATGGAGATCCTGTGTCACCGGCCCCGCCACGCTGACACATGGTAGCAATCAGTTGTCCGTTAGTCATTGAAACGACTGCAAGTGAAAGCACCAGGACATGCCTCGGAGACACCTTCGTAGCTGCGCAGTTCGGAAACAGTGGATACCCCTCCACAGGGTTAGCCCTTACAAGTTATAGATACTGCGGTCTTGTGCGCAGCGAATTCACAGGCTTTACCTTCCATAATCTGTCTAAATGCACGGCGTTCTTCTGACCCGAAGTTTGTCACGTACACACCAGGAGCACCAAAAAGATGTTATCTGTCAATGCTTGTCGGGATCCGAAGAACGTCAACCAGAGGCCTTCTGTGCACTAGGACCAAGTCGTGGGTCGTATGTAAAGCTTCGATAATTCCGCATCAAGTTCTGGCATCCCAATTTCTCGCGAATCTTGCGCATGGAACCGAATGGTTGAATGATAACGTAATGAGAAATGCCTGTTTGGGACCGGGGATTGTAATCCTATGCGACATGATCCTACAGATCATTCACCTTGAATTTATTAGACAAGGAGGTTTCCGAAGGTGAGGGAATGTCCGTGTTGACGAGTCGATACAAGGACATATGTGTAGCCTAGACGTTCGGTGCACTCCAAATGAACTTGACATTGGAAACACTGGCCAAAAAAATCGGATCCAATCAGTGTAACCGGAAATGTCACTGATCTGCAAATGGACGAGTTGACACCGCACTAATCGATCGTTTCTGCGAGAGCGATCGTGATCGGTGCGGTAATAAGACTTGAAGGTGTCAAACTTGAAATTCGCGGTCTTCCCCGCGATTCTGTCAGAGACGGCATATTCGCAACGGTCAGGCAACGGCGGTGAGACATTAGAAAAAGGCTAAGCATATACAGGGTATTATAGCGTCCGTGGGGGTACTGCAAAAAGGAGCTGTTAGCACTGATCGGTGGGGATAGGTCGGGACTGGCCGTGCGCCACATCGCCGCATTCTTGATGGGACCACCATGCGCAATGACGACATGAGTGCCTGGCTTGTGTGCGAATGAATGTCGCTTTCAAGAAGAGAAAACAGATGGATATATATCGTTGGAGTAGGCCAGTGACGTTGAACCCTGAACCTCTATAACTTATGGAAGGTATGGTTTGCGCACAAGGCAGTTGTTGTAACCTGTTTGTGCATGTTAGGATCAGAGGCTCCCGAAAAACAAACCATCCCAGAATGGCAAGACTTTCCTTTGCTTGCAACACCAACTAGGTCCCACAGACGTGAAAGCTTTGTCTCCACACGGCACCTCTCGCTCCAGTTCTCTTCCTTGAACGTGAAAATATATTTGAATTGGAAATTTAGGAATTTCATTCTACAGGTGCTTTGACGGTTATTTTGTAACGTCGTACCCATCAATCAGAATGCCCCAGCAAGTGGACAATGCGACGATCGTGATGTTAGATCGCATCTGCGAAGACGATGTTGGACGGAAATTGCGTGTTGCAGGAAGGTGTGGCTTTGATTATATTCGTTCCACGCCTCACTGTACAAAGGGGCCACCAAACATAGGATGCTCACGTATGATGCCGAAACCACGCTTGTGTTACTGCACGACGCATCCAACGCACTGCTTGTCGATGTAAGTCTTTGCGTTGATGCCGACGTTCTCATGTCTGCGCCAAGCACGAAGGAGCGGAAGGATCCCAACATCGATCATCGATGGGCATTAGAGCGAAAGAGTTATGTATGGGTTGTTGGCTACCTCGAGCGAGTTGATGTAAGTGATGCTGGTTCCAGATATGCTCAGTCGATCTCATAAGACATGCCTCCGCTTGTTTCCGGAAACCAGCCGGAACTGCCCATACCCATGCTTCCAGCCTACCTACCACCACCGGATATCGATCCCTCATTTGTTGTGCGTGCCGTAATTATCGCACCCGTCACGAGGGATTTCACTACTGGACGAGTGCGAGATATGCTCGCTGGGATGGCAGGAGTGCCTCCCGTGCCGTACCCGGAATGCGCAGGGGAGAATCCGGCTCATGGTCAATCATGATGCATGACGGAGCATGGCGGCCGTCGAGGATGAGTATTTTCGGACATGCGATCCGACCTGAAGCTCTCTCACTGTCGTCGGCTGAGATAACGTGCATGCATGCAGGGGTATTTTCCTTGGGGTGTGGCGTGAGTTAGCCGAGTACGTTGTGGGTAAACAAGGATGCCATCGACCTTCATTGATCTGAATCGCGTCCGTTTGTTCGCGAGGTTGTGGAGCCCACGCTGGAACCTTGACGCAACTGATCTGTATGTATGATACGGTGTGATGCGCGGTGTGTCCTTGTCAGGTGGCTCAATCGCTGCACCAATAATATATGGCATGATTTCATCGAGATGGGCTGGATAACCGATAAGATTAGATAGTCGAAGGCTACGCGGAATACCGAAATTAGCCCGGGGGTGCTTTCCTCCGCTTCCGCGGTCAAAGTGGTGGCAAGTGGGCAACCGAGAGGACAAAGAGACAAAGGAGAGTGTGCTCGTAACAAATCTGTGCGGTCTTTATGTCTTTTTCTTCTTTTGTTTGACTGGTGTGCCACGGCTTGCTTTATGAGAGCCACGTGTTGGGAGAGAGGTGACCTAATATGGCAAGTGCTGGATCGGGAATTGGATAGAGCGTGCCCTGCCTCGCCTTGCAAGCCGGCGCGCTGAGAGCCTGCACCACTCGGACACAACAACGCTCTTTCTCTCCCGCAATCATCCTCCTCTCCGTCCTCAACTATTATATATCTCTCATCGGCACACATCTACCATTCCATCCATTCCACATCCCTCGTAAGTCTCCCATCTCACCTCCACCGCCGCTACCATCGCGTTGTTGAATCGCCTCATAACCTCTAGCTCCCAGTGCCCATCCACCATGATAGGCACTTCCAACATCCCCCACACAGACCAATTCCGGTCCCCTTTGCAGCCCCGCCAGCCAGTCCCTTATCCCTCCCCTCGTGACATCCCCGCCTCCCTGGAGCACGATTTCCCCGCCTCTTGCGCATCCAGATTCCCCATCTCCTCAGTTCGCCCAGATGCACCTCAGAAATCGAGTGCAAACCCACCGCCGCATCCTCCCAAACCCATATATCCACGCCACGATCCGCTCCACATACTCTCCCAGACCCCCCCGCCTCCACCCCGGTTGTACCCCACCGTCGTTCCAGCGCCTTCGGTGGCACCTGGCGTGCTCGCAGACGGTGTCCTCACTGCTAAGCTACCCTCAGTCCGAAATTTCCTCGAAGCTGCGACCATCGCTCCACCCGAGTGTCCGCCATTACCCACAGACAAGCGGGTTCTGGCGCTTGTAGCTCTCTCTGTCTTCTACCATCCTCTCCATCCAGCACACTGGGTTTTCTGGAACAGAGAACAGAAAAAGGCCACCGCTTTGATGATCCAATCTGTTTTGGGTGAGTTCTGTTTCACACTCGACCCCAG
>JBBPRX010000897.1:0-10950 GCA_038093195.1 Boletus fagicola | reverse complement strand
GATCTACTCAGAACACCTTACTTGCTCAGTCAAGCATCTCTTGCTCGTTCCACCACTCTCGACTATCACACGGTGTAAGCATCTCCTACATCGTTCCTTCCTTGCTGTCACCTCTGCCTGGAGTACCTTTGTACTTCAATATAGAACACTGACTAGGAGTTGCGGAGATGTGGGTGTTTTGACCCAAGGATTGAAATTCCGGAGTTGAAGGCGGATGTACCTGGGAGGCGGAGCTGGGGGGATGGTGAGGAGAAAAGCCATGGAATTGATGAGAGTCTGCAACTATGGATTGTTGACGATGACTAGAGAAGACGCTAAGGGCATCATAGTGCAATGAGACAGAGGTCGTGATGGATGGTGCGGAGTTCATGATGGGGGTTTAACCACTCGGTTTTTTGAAGGTTTGAGGTGCTGATGTTTGAAAGGATAGTCAGCAAGTGGGAGCTCAAATATACTGTTAGGACCATTCCAAACTCCTGGAGGTAACTCCGATGTTCCAGAGTTTCAGAGGTATTGAGACGTTGGCTTCACCGTATGTGGTGTGCCCTTGCTGAGTATCAGTTGTCTCAGTATTTTGGAAGGACACGGAGAGAACTGGAGGTAGACTTGGAGGGAGATGTCAGGTGTCAAGTTTGATATTTGAGCTGAGCTCAAGTACAGAGTATCTACAAGTTTAAGTAGGTCGGAGGTACAGAGAATTTTACAGAGGTGAGTAAGTGTCCAGGAGGAAAGAAGCCAGAGCTGTGCTACTACGCGAGCACAGGAACAAAGGTATCTACAGAGCGGGACTAATACAGATATAGTAACTATGTACTGGGGTTGAAGTCTGGAGGTGCGGAGTTGAGTCCTGGGTGAGAACGTGCTGGAGCATGAGTGGAGAGGGTTGGAAGGAGTGCCCGGAGGCCAGAGTTGTATTTGAGAAGTACGGTATATGACAGTGGCTATCTTTCCCACATGTTCTCTCCGGCTGAGAGAAACTATGGTGTTTATGACCAAGAGTTGCTCACTGTCATACGGGGCCTAGAAGATTGGAGACGGTATCTTCTAGGCTCGCCATTCCCTATCATGGTCCTAACAGACCACAAGAACTTGACGTACTTCAAGGAGCCGAGGAAACTCTCCAGACGACAAGCTCGTTGGCTTCTTTTCCTCATGGACTTTGATGTGGCCTATATGGCCCTCCCTGGTACCCAGATGGCACCTGCTGATGCCCTATCCCGATAAGATGAGATTGATACCTCGTCAGACAACGCCAATGTCCGGCTCCTTCCCGAATCCACCTTTCATTTGCAGATCAAACGGAGTGACCTTGTTCTTGTGGAAAAGATTTGCGACTCCTCTACCATGGACCAGCTGGTCCTTGACACTCTCCATGCCATGGAGGAGGAAGAGAAATTGTTCCACAGATCCTCCCCAGACGATTGGACCTATGTATGTGGATGGATGGCTATATTTCAAGCATCACATGTACATCCCTGTGGACATCTGTCACAACCTCGTTGCAGCAGCACACTCCTCCCCAGAAGGGGGGCACGGTGGCCACATTCGCACTGTTGCTCTCCTCTCAAAGGATTATTGGTGGCTGGGCCTTTCCACCTATGTCAGACGTTACATCTCCGGATATGGTGTTTGTCAGGCCTACAAGGTTCAGACCCACCCCACCGTTCCCCCACTCGTGCCTCTCGCTGTTGCCACCACCCGTCCGGTCCAACACCTCTCTGTGGACCTCATTACTGACCTCCCCCATGTGGGAGACTTTGATTCTATCATGGTTGTGGTCGACCATGGCCTTAGTAAGGGGGTAATTCTCGCCCCTTGCTCAAAAATGATCGATGCCACAGGCATCGCCAAACTCTTTTTCGATCACGTGTTCAAGCACTATGGCTTACATGACAAGTTGATCTCTGACCGAGGATCACAATTCACCTCAGCCTTTGCTCAGGAATTAGCACACCTCCTTCACTACGATGTAGCACTATCCACAGCCTACCACCCACAAATGGATGGAGAAACAGAACGATATAACCAAGAACTGGAGACCTACCTTCGCATATTCTGAGATGGTCAACCACACAAATGGTTGGAATACCTCTCCATTGCACAGTTCTCCCACAATGCTGCCATACACTCCGTCACCAAGAAATCCCCTTTCTCCCTGATCCTGGAATATGAACCACGCTCCTACCCCCCCCTAGGTCGCACCTGCCTTTCCACACTCGAGCAACAGCTCTCCCATCTTGAGGATGCCTGTAAAGAAGCTGAAGCTGCTCACACCCTCGCCCAACAATGAATGAAGGAGAGAGTTCATTCCTCCTTCAAACCATGAAAGGTTGGCGACAAAGTGTGGCTAGATTCGTGGAACCTGAAACTTCAAGTTCTGACTCAAAAGCTAGCACCCAGATGCACCGGCCTGTTTACCATCTCCCAAGTAATCTCCTCAGTCGCCTTCCGATTGGATCTTCCTAAACAATGGAAGATCCACAATGTGTTCCACACCTCATTCCTTTTGTCTTATCAGAAAACACCAGAACACAGCCCCAACTTCCTCCGACCCCCACCAGAACTAATCGGAACAGCCAAGGAATATGAATTGGAAATGATTGTCAACCATTGGAAGAGATCAGGATGAAACCAGTACCTGGTCCACTGGAAAGGCTATTCCGCAGCCGAACAAACGTGGGAACCTGAAACCAACTTCAGCAATGCCAAGAAGATCCTAAAGGAGTATAAAAAGAGGGTCGGACTCTGAACACCTCTTTCACTCCAACCACCACCTTTCCCCTTGACCAATGTCCTTCCCCTTTGTTCCCTCTGTCCCACTTTCCACCCACATCTCCCGCCTCACCCCCGCTGACTGTCGTCTCATCTATGTTGCACTCCTGGAGAATAGAGAAGCGATGACCGCACTCGAACATCTCCCACTCTTCTCCTCCTCCGACTCCCTCATCTGGCTTACTAGACTCTATCGCCAGTATGCCACACTTCGCTCCCTTCTTCCCTGGGCCACCAGACATCCGACAAGTTCCTCTATCTCCTTCATCGACCCCTTCTACTCTTCGCCGGAGTTGTCGGCCATCATGGCTGTCGAACAAGCGATCCTTGAAATCCGAAACACGTCCCTCGACCTCCTCCATGATGAGGAACTCGACCTCTGCATCTCAATCCTTCCCATATCCATTGTCACCTCTTTCCTACACCCCATCCTCTATGCTCTCCCTGAGAGCTCCCGAGCAGCCTACTTTGACAACTCCGACGTTGTCCCAGACTATCAATTGTCTAACTCCTCCCCTATAGACTCCCCCTGCCTCAGACAAGGCAATAGCCATTGAGGACCTCATCCTATCATTGGAAGCCAAGTTGACGTCGGAACCCTCTCCCACCCCCCACCTACTAGACCTTCCTCCCCCATACTGTCATATCCCATATAATCCAATAAGTATAACTCCATTCCTCTGAACCCATTCCATTCCTGTACATACGAACTCCGGTGCATTCTCACTTGAGACGCAACTCCTGTCATATCCCATGCAATGCTAAGTCCATCTCTGGTGCTTGGCACCATGTCCATCTCTGTACATATGAACTCCGGTGCGATCTCTCAAAAGACACAACTCCGGACTTCTGGACACTTACCCATACTACCTTCCGTTTTCTCTCTCTTTTGTAAATACTTCCTGTCACCTCTATTTAGTATAGCTCTGCCCTTAGTACCTCTCCAATCCTGTGCTCGCCTAGGAGCACAGCTCTGGTTATTCATCACCTCCAGACCTTTACCAATCCGACTCCATTCCATTAGTAAACCTATGCCTCTCTGTAGTATATAAACTCCTGTAACTCCTGTACTTTCTCCTTAGTCTGAATATTAACTTAGTTCTCACTCCTGACTTCTAACCTTGAGTCTCAACGACTCTCCTCTGTTATCTCCACTTGACTTAGTACTTCGAAAGTACTTAAGTCCATACTGCTCCGAACTCCCTCATAAATCAGGACCACGAGACTATTGGCAAGGGCACACCACACACGGTGAAGCCAAGTCCCACCCCCTAAGTAGCTCCGAGAATCCAGAGTTACACCAGAGTGCACAGATTTAACACAACCTTACCAGGTATTTAGCAAGGAGAAGTATTGAAAATAGTGCTTTATAGCAGCTGTTCAATAATAGATTAGATAACATACATATACCTTAGGGCAAGTACTGTATATACTGTAGTTATAACTCCGCTTCAACTGCAGGTATATATGTAATGAATGGCACTCTGCCATGAATACACAGAGATTCTTCTACTCTACATACATCTATGTGAGTTAGTCTGTGCTCTTCTCCAGTCCTCCTTATAGGATGCTGCTTCTATAAGCTCAACATCAATGAATACATTCACGACTTGTTTGACAATCTCCTCTCGGAATATTAATACCATGTACTCTTGAAATTCAGAGGGTGAATTGGTATATTCAGTAGGCATTGAGGTTAGTGTTGCTGTTAAGTCCATGCACTCCAGTGTAACTCTGAATTCTCGGAGTTACTGAGGGGGCGGGACTTGGCTTCACCGTGTGTGGTGCGCCCTTGCCAATAGTCTAATGGTCCCGATTTGTAAGGGAGTTTGGAGCGGTATATACTTAAGTATTTTTGAAGTACTAAGTCGAGCAGAGGTATCAGAGGAGAGTCATCAAGACTCAAGGTCAGAGATCAGGAGTGATGAACTAAGTTAATATTCAGACTGAAGAGAGAGTACAGAAGTTACAGGAGTTTATATACTATGGAGAGGCATAGGATTACTAACGGAGTGGAGTTGGATTGGTAAAGATCCAGAGGTGAGGAGTAACCGGAGCTGTGTTCCTAAGCGAGCATAGGATCAGAGAGGAACTAAGAGCAGAACTATACTAAAAGGAGGTGACAGTGAGTATTTACGAGATGGAGACAAAGAGGAAGGAACTAAAGGTAAATGTCTGGAAGTCTGGAGTTGTGTCCCTAGAGAGAATGCACTGGAGTTCATATGTATAGAGGCGGAGATGGTATGGAACACTGGAGTTGGACTTATTGTTATATGAGATATGACAGTTGCCGAGACTCACACTTTTTGATGTAAGTTAGCTTTCTCTGTAGCATAAGAAGTGGCAACACTAATTGAGGTAAATCATAGTAAACCAATAGGACAATAGAATGCTGTCATATGTATCTTGACTAGCTTCATCCATTTTCCTGGCATCAAAGCCCCAGTACAAGTCTAGTACTGTAAAGCATTTTCCACATAGGAATTGGTCCACAAATTGGTCTAAGTTTGGGGAAAGGGATGATTCCTTAATGGTTACACCATTGAAGAGTTGCAAGTCATGTACTACTGTATTTGTCGCTTTTGCTTGCTTGGTATCCATGTGCAAAACCATCTAGATTTGTAAGGTGATTGGCAAGGCTCATAGACTCCTGCCTGAATTTTGAGTTGTAGTAACTCAATTACTTTCTCTCTGAGTCCTGGTGGGATTGGAATATTCTTCTGTTGCCAGGGTTTGTGTTCTACATGTGGAATCTTGTAGGGGCTAAAGTACATAAGTCTCCTTAAGTGTTCCTCATTCCTCATCAGTAAAAGCAATGACTGCTTCATTCTTTATGAGTACATATATGAATAGTTTCTGTTCATCAGGTGTCAAGAACTCATGGGTTTTCATGTCTTCCATGATCTTGTCAATACAGTGTAGGGAACATATATTCCCTACTGTGGTATAAGCCTATCACACTTTGCCCATCATTCCTCATTGCCTATGCTCAGTCCTGCATATGCTCATCCATCCTTGTGTTCAGTCCACCCAGTCCAGTATGTGTGGACCTTCCGGACTTGTCAATAGTTCCTTTGGACTTCTTAACTCGAGCTTATAACCTTTTGAACTGTTCTTTACACTTACCTACAGTCCTTGAAATCCTTCATTTCGCTACCATTGATGTTGATTTCATTTCACTACATATGTACTTCATTCTGAGTCTTTGGTACCTTAATCTCGCCTACTTAAGTCTTGGATATGTCCGGACTATAGTATAGAAGAGGGCCTCTACATCTACAATAAATGTCTTTTGCTTCACCCTCAGAAAAAGTTCCTATTGTTGAGACTTTTGGGAAACGCGCCCAAAAGGCCAACTCATGTCGGTTCCGCTGAAGCATACTGCTGCTTAACTATTTCACCAACATTTCAAACCATCACACCATGTTTCCACTCATGCCACACACTGTTTACACTCTGGAATCCATCTGGACTTGCGGTTTTCTTGGGATAAAACCTTCAGACTCACCTTTTTTGACTCTGCTTGACTCTGATTCTTTTTAGGGACAAACACACTATACCCTTCTTATTTTTCTTGCTACCATTGGCTTTGGACATATGTCCTAGGCCTTATAGCAGTTTTACAACTGGAGCCCACCATGAGGGAATCAGAAGAGCCATCAAGAAGGACCCTTTGGCCAAATTCTCAATGCATACAATGCACAGAATTTGAAGAGATACTCTTGCAACTCTGAGAACTCCATCTGTCTGAAGATTTGTGCTTCTTCTCACCTGTTCCTTCTGAACAGCCATCATTCTTGAGTCCGTCATCTGTCTCACCAGAAGAGTTGATGTCACTTGGTTACAGCAACCCTTCACCACCTGGACAGCAGAGACTGTTAAGGTTGCTACTGGTGGTAGAACCTTTGACAAGTGACTCGAGTGCGTAGACTTGACTGTGGGTCACAAACCAGGTGGTAGCCTGACTCGTAAGGCTAGTCGGTATCTGTGGGGCAAAAGGAAGACGGAATGTCCTCAGGGGTGGACAGTGGGAGTAGTCCGGGTTGGACTATGACTGCTGAGGGGTGACCGGGAAGTCCTTCCTTGGGGTCGATGGGCCCAAGGGGTGTCAACAAAGGCGGAGGTGGTCAACGGTTGACCAGATGGTAGGTGAGGTAAGAGGCACCGACTCTATGAGTCCTCGACTAGCCGCTCCTTGGCAAGAGAAGCTAGAAGGTGGGGCCTGCCTGAAGAGGCTGCCTGGAGATGGTCGTCCTCTGACGACGAAGGAGAACGCTCTAGAGGGAGAATCTGCCGAGTGAGGGGACTTGAGCTGGGAACAAGGTTAATCCCAGCAAGGGTTTACGATGATGTCTGGGGATGGCCCAGAGAGGAGGGTAGGCGAAGGCAACGAGAGCGATGAGTGCCGAAAGAGTACAAGCGGGAGGAGATCGCAGGGAGCTTGAGCCTCAAAGGCTGAAGGCTGACTTACTATCCTTAGTAGAGTCTTGAACTAGCACGAGGGCTTGTGCAGTCAAGAGTATGCAGGAATGAGTAGGTTCAAGTTAAAGAGACGTTACAGGCGGCGCTTTAAGTTATATACTACTGTGAGACAGTTAAGGGCAGGCTGCCTGGATAAGGTAATAGTCTTTAGGGCAGGGGAGAATGCCCAGGAAAGGAGAGATGCATCGCGTCACGAGAAGTCACGTGGGGCGTGTCAGGGAAGACGTGTCGCATGAATGGTCACGAGGTCGTGTTGGGGCAGGGAAGACGCATTGTGTTGCGAAGGAGCATGAGGCTACACGTCTAGGGTCACGTGAGAGGGAAGGGTGAAACCGGAAGAGAGGCTGTGAGGGACCAGCTCTCGGGTGAACCAGGATCAAGAAGGCGGTGGGAATAGCCTTCGTGAGGGATAGGATCATCTAGGCAATGACTCGGAAGGGTTAGAATCAATGAGGCTGCATATACAGCGTCAAGGGAAACTGTGGGGGGACAGCACTCAGGTGAGGTCGGGGATCCAAGGAGGGAGTCCGGATGGACGACTATTGGAGGTAGTCATTGGGGAGGGAGGGGAAGACTACTGGGGGTAGTCGTCTGGGAGGGAACCGCAGGGGGTTAGATAGTGGGTCTTCCAGAGTAGCATCAAGGGTGATGCTTCTCCATTGGAGATTGGGATTCAGGAAAGGGAGGCGAAGGGGAGCCGCTTTAGGAAAAAGTGTACCCAATCGTAACAGAGACAGTGTCTGATCTTCAGATCCGACAGTCCTAGCCTTACATCATCCACTTCATCTACCGATGCTTCACCCCTGATAGGATCAGAGGTGCCATCAATAGACCATTCCACTTTCGCATCACCAGCCCTTCCAGGGGCATTCATTGATTCCTCTCCTTGTCAGAGGGAATCCTTCTCTCCAAGCATCAGACAACCCCTGTCTCCTTTGACTCCACATCTGTCACCTACAGCATCCAAGTCATCATTCTACTCCTTATCCAACCCTTTCCTTTCATTCCTGTTTGGTCCATTGTGCGAAGTGTCAGTTACTACTCTGCCCATTATTATGATACATTCACCAACCCCAATTCCGCATCCTGTTCCTTCACTTCCAGGAAGTATACAACTGAACAGTCCCCATCCCTTCTGGTTTTCTCAGTTACCTTTACCCCCATTTTACGCACCATCCACACCATCTGCACCATTAGCATCATTGCACAATCCCCCATTACCTACAGTATTCCTATACCAATTCCACCTCAACCAATGGTGAACCCCATACAGATGCCCTTACATGGTACTCAGAATGCTCCCAAATTTGATGGAAAAACTCCGGCCCAGTTGCCATGGTACCTCGAGGACATCATGTTCCTTGGGGGAGCTGCTGCTCTGACCAAAGCGGACCAGAGCAAGGCCACTCTTCAATATGTGGACCTTGCTGAAGCTGAGGTTTGGGAAACATTACTGGAAGCTACAGCACATCCTGCTAGTTGGGACAATTTCATTGCAACCATCAAAGAGCTACAGTATACCCTGGATGTGAGGGTAACAAATGTTATTGCCACACTGACCTACAGTATCTTGTGCAGGATTACCACCTAAAGCTGATGTGCAACTAATATGAACTTGGAGAATATTGCCACAGGTTCATCAAGATCATGTTAGGACCATTCTGAACTCCTGGAGGTAACTCCGATGTTCCGGAGTTTTGGAGGTGTTGAGATGTTGGCTTCACTGTGTGTGGTGTACCCTTGCTGAGTATCGGTTGTCTTGGTATTTCACAGGGGCACAGAGAGAACTGGAGGTAGACTCAGAAGGAAGGTGTCAAGTGTCAAGTTTGATATTTTAGCTGAGTCCGAGTACAGAGTATCTACAAGTTTAAGTAGGTTGGAGGTACATAGGAATTTACAGAGGTGAGTAAGTGTCTGAGTAATGTCCAGGAGGAAGGAAGCCGGAGCTGTGCTACTACATGAGCACAGGAACGGAGGTATCTACAGAGCTGGACTAATACAGATATACAGTAGTAACTATGTACTGGGGTCAAAGTCCGGAGGTAAGGAGTTGAGTCCTGGATGAGAACTTGCCAGAGGACGAGCGGAGAGGGTCGGAAGGGATGCCCAGAGGCTGGAGTTGTACTTGAGAAGTACGGTATTGTATGACAGATCACTGCACTCCTAATTGCCAACAACAAGTTATCCAAACATAAATGAGACTCATTGTTCCTAGATGTATTTCCAGTAGATGTCCAAGGGTGGATGCACCACCACCTTTCCATTGTCATGCTGGACCTGCATCCTGTCAACTTATACCTGATTACTGACATCATTGCTGTGGCTAAGTTTCTACTTATAGGATCAGCACTCTGGTCCACTGTACCGACTGTGAATCTGATGTTCTTGCAACCTGCTCCTCAACCCTGCCAGACTGCTATGCCGACTCCATCACAACCCACTCCTCAACTTTGCCAGATGCCCATGCCAGCACCAGCAATCAAGTCAGAATTCACCATGAATGCTCAGCAGCCCCTCCACCAGAATAACAACTGTGCATTTTGTGGTGGGTTTGGACATTACATCAGGTCCTGTATTCATGTAGATGCATATACTGTATCAAGGCTGGCAAGGTAGTCCAAGGCACAGACAGACACCTCTATACATGCCAGATGGCAACTGTCACATACTGTACTGTACTTCTCAGTACAACTCCGACCTCCGGGCACCCCTTCCAACCCTCTCTGCTCGTCCTCTGGCGTGTTCTTGCCCAGGACTCAACTCCTTACCTCCAGACTTTGACCTCTGTACCTAGTTACTATATCCATACTAGTCCCACTCTGTAGATACTTCTGTTCCTGTGCTCACATAGTAGCACAGCTCCGGATTTCTTCCTCCCAGACATTACTCAGACACTTACTCACCTCTGTAAATCCCTGTGTACCTCCAACCTATTTAAACTTGTAGATACTCTGTACTCAGACTCAGCTCGAATATCAAACTTGACACCTGACTCCTCCCTTCCGAGTCTACCTCCAGTTCTCTCCGCACCCCTCCGAAATACCGAGACAACCGATACTCAGCAAGGGTGCACCACATACAGTGAAGCCAATATCTCAACACCTCCGAAACTCCAGAACATTGTAGTTACCTCCAGGAGTTCAGAATGGTCCTAACAGCAACCATATTCCTTGTATCCCTGGTACTAACTGTATTAAGGACTGTATAGAGCACATCCTCACTGAGTGGTCAGGTGTCACACCACCAGTCCCCTCAGCCGTTACCAGAGACCAGTCTGAGAAAGGCCCAAAGGACAGAAACTGTGGCAAATGAGTCAACTTTGATGGTGTGGAGATGCCTCCAAAGTGAACAGGAAGACTGAACCCATGCACTGTGTCTGTATTGGAGGAAGAAGTAATTGTATTGCCAGAGGTACAGTGACTCCAAAAACCCTTTCCATACTAACCCAGAATGTGGTGCGCGAAGCGCACCACCAAACAGCGTGGGAATTACGCTTAGCATTGGTGGAGTTATAAATAGTACATACTCTCGGCTACAATATTGCCCCCTAGGTCATGTGATTTGGTCCACATGCCAGAGAGATATGATCAATTCAAAACAGCAATACCATGGAAAGGGTTTTTTCACTTTTGAATTGATGACTAGGATCTTAGTCAAATCATGGAATATTTGCCATTGTTTGTTAGTACAAACAAA
>JBBPRX010000896.1:0-10952 GCA_038093195.1 Boletus fagicola | reverse complement strand
GTATGAGCAGGTACTTGTTTTTCCGCCTCGACCTCAGTCTGGGCAATCTGGACGTCTGATCTGCGTTGAACGATACGGGGCCTGAGTCTTTGCACTGGCTGGGGAGCATCCTCATCCTCCTCTACCTCATGATCTAGCCGTGTTCGCCGATTTCCCGTATCTTTGACTCCACTCCCCGCTTTTCCTTTTCCCTTTTCCTTCCCGCCTCTGGAGCTCTCTCCCAAGTCATGAACGACTGCCTCGACTTTCCTTGCGGCCTCAGAGCGACCCACTGACGATGGCCTCGAGACACCGTGCGATGTTGCACGCGAACCTACTAGAGACGCTCGCGCACGTTGTTTACCATTCGCCGGGGTAGGTCGTTTGCCACCCACATCCTCCTCGTCATCTGCGGGTAGCTCGATCACATGGTCGACAAACGCTCCCATCGCCGAGGCCGTCATCGGTGTCGATATCGACCCACGCTTCGCCCTTAGGGACGACGAGGGCGTGTTCTTCACTGACCCTGTTCGCGAAGGTGCTCGCATTCGCGATTTTGTTGGTACGTCGCCCTCGAACCGAGCCATGGACATCTCATCCGCCGTCGTGTCGTTCGCGAGAGCCTCGTGCATTGTCGATAAGCCAAATGTACCCCCATCCTCGCGCGCACGAGCGCAATGCTCGGCATCGCGCGACTCCTCTTGTTCCACGTCAACGATGCCGATGCCACGACCACCTGGTATGGCACCCCCACTCAAGCGCATGGAAGAGACGGATTGAGAAGAAGGGGCTGCGGACAAAAAGGAAACATGGGAATGTACAAGAGAGTCAGCGAATAAAGGGATAGATGGTGTGAACAAGACATACATCTGTCGTGTCGTGTCATCAACATTTTGCCAAAGTCGATACCTGAGGGATACAAGATGTAACGCTCAAGTCCGACCGTGAGCGCGCTGATGTGTGTGAGCAAACGATACAAGGAGAGCAAGGATAGGTGCTCACCGCCACTCCACTATACAATCTTCTAACCATGTGTGATTCACGACTGGGATGGACCACGAGAGTGCGCGGACCGTCTTAGGTGACGGCTGGCTACGAGGGGATTCAGTCGATGCGCGTAAGAGACAACATGGAACCGCACTCACAAACCCGCCACGAGGACCTTGTTCGATTGGCTCATGCTCGGCGTAAACTTGGCGCCAGCAAGTAAAATGAGACGTTTGAGATAGTCGCGTGCTGCACCCGTGTAATTGGTAATCGAAATCTCCTAGAAAAAGCGTCAGTTATGACAGGAGTAGAACGTGACGGTTACGAACACAGTCGATGAGACCGGGGATGCCGCCCCTTGGAGTGGGATACCAAAGCAACGAATCGAGGGGCGAGTGGAGCGTACCACTAGACTCGACACTAAACAGCCAACTGAGGGTCCCGATGAGAAGGGATGCACGTGCTGCCTAGGCGCGCGAAAGGTGAGAGCAAGGCATGGCCGTCAGGAGTGCACACGCATACCTTGAAATACGATTTGCCACACCGCCATCGTGTGACGACCACGTCACATTCATCGACTGCTTTTTCTTCCGCGTCCTCGTCTGCATCCTCAGTGATGGGTACGATGACACCACCGGCGCGCTGGATACCTGCCTCGATTGCACCACGTGAACCGTCTGCCAATTCGAGCGAGGCAGAGAGGAGAATGCGACGACCAGCCCAGACGCGGACGTGTTCCCGTTGGCTCAACACGTTCGTGCCGTCCCCTGCCTCTGCCTCTGTTTCCCCGGCGGGCTTTCGTTTTCGTCTACCATCTGTAGTGAGGGGATCGTCGTCAAGATTGAGGGTCATACCGGGGCGCAATACGGGTGGGTCTGGCCAAGCGTAGGGTGTTTCTGGGATACGACGACCGAGACGGACGGCGTCGTCGAACCAGTGTGGGGTGATGATGCACATGTGGGTTTGGGATGCAAAGTGAAGGGCAGTGTTGTACTGGACAGCAGGGTGAGAGGGGTGCGCGCAGCAGGTGAGAGGGAGGTGTGAGTACCTTGTCACTCCCTGTACGGAGGGCAAAGAGATGGGTGACGTCGCGGGTAAGACCGATACGCCATTGACCGCCAAGTGCGGTGGTGCCTGCTGAGAGCACCTCCAAGTCGGGTACAGAAAGCTGGGTGAACGGAATGTGAGGCACAGGTGAGGCGAAAGGGGAACCAGAAGACATGAGAGAGACGCACATCGGTAGCACAGGCGACGACGCCTGAAAAGATCATGGTAGGGTCTGGGGAGTAATACTGCTCACTAGATTGAGAGGGGCGTGTTTGTCTTACACGGGAGAAAGAAGACAAGGAGAGATACACACGGCTGGCTTTTCCCCATGACGACACTGCGATCGACCCAGCGGTCAGTGACGAGCTTGATGGTGGGGTCGTTGGTGGCATTGTGGTGGGCGTGGGAGGCTGGGAGGGCAATCAGATGGGTGTAGGGTGGATGCGGGGATGCACCGTTGAGGTCGAGGACGGCGGCGAGTTCGCTTCTGCGTGTCGGGGGCAGCGACGGGGAAAGAGAATAGTGCACCCCATCAAAGACGGCCATCTCGTCGATGTATGTACAGAGCTTGTCCGAAATGGTCGGACCGTTCGCGTCGTATACAGACGTGACGAGACGCGTCACGTCACACCGTGACAGATAATTCATGCTCGCTGGTCTGCCTGCCACCAAGCCATGGGCCCTGAGCCACTCCAGACGCATACAACGAATGTCTCACCCTCGAGGCGGAAGCTGATGCGTCTCTTGTCCCATGTGTTGAGGGCTGCTCCCGCCCAGAGTCTGTGCTCGTCTCCTCGGTCACTTGTTTCGCTTGGCACCCGCCGGTAATCCCCAAGGACAACTTCAGCGGGAGATCGCCTCAGCGCACGAGGACCATGCAAAGCTCTTGCGGCTAGCCGCAGTATATCTGCAGGACTTCATCCGCACTTGTAAGTCGAGGCTTTTTCGGCGTCCTTTTGATTACTTACTGGCCTTTCGACAGTCAAGCGCAGTAGTGGAACAACTCCGGCACCATCCGAGCACCCTTCTCGCCCGTCGTTCGAAGATGCCCGTGAATACTACATGTCTATGATGGAAGAATGTAACACAGGTCACCGCTCCGCTCGGACTTGGGCGTGCTTTCAGAGTCTGACTGATGCTTTCTGCTGACATTTTGAATAGGCAGTGCGTCGTGATAATAATCGTTGCATGATTACTGGCTTGGAGGATTCTAATCAGCCTGATGGCCAAGTTGTCATGCAGACAGCGCACATAATTCCAACGATTAATAAAAATATCGGGGAATATGCTGCAAATGTGTGTGTGTGTAACGTCTTCCTTATCAATTCTGTCGACGTTCATTCATAACAGCATCGTTGAGGACCTGGCCGGTGACCGCATCAACTGTCTCGAGAACATTGTATCGATGAATGCTCCCACCTACTTTTTGACGACCTTCTTAAGCTGTGGCTCAAGCCTGTGGAAGTACGTTTACCATCCCTGTCTCTATCGTGTGCCTTCGTATCAGTCGGTAGAATGCACCACACACGTATCGTGTGTGTACAACCAAGGACTCACTAAGACACGTTCCACCCCTTCCTGAACATGTGACTTTCTCTACAGCTACAGACCTACCTCTTCCCTATCACGAGTACTTGGCACTTCATGTACTCTGTTGTGAAGTGACATGGATCTCTGAGGCTGCGGAGTACATCACGGACGTTGAAAGGAGGATTGATGATACAAAGGTTCTGGCCAATGACAGGTCGACTGTTGACCTCTTGATGGCAGCGTGATTGGCTATTAGTATTAACTTAGGTCCCTGAGTACTAAATGACCTCTCGTAGCCTTAAATCTGGTAAGCAGAATGTCTTGCTCTGTAAATAGAAGATTACTGGTGTGGTGGTTCTAGAATAGGTGTATACGACGCTGTTGGACATGCCCGCCCATCCTCCCAAAACACCTCGCCGCCTGTCGTATGTCGCCCCGAGTCCACGCCACCATGACTCGGCGGATCGAGATTCGACACTGCATCATGGATCACCATAAATTCCACAATCGACAACATATCCAAAGCACAACCTTCCATATTTACCACCCTGCGTCTACTTACAATTTGACTATCCATGGTCAGTTTATCCGCACGTCTTATGAGGACTCGGCCGAGTATATCATAGGGCCCGGGCGTGTTATGTACCTGGTTGGTCATATGCAAGAGCTTTGATTCTGAGAGCGAAAGAAAAGGAGAAGAAGGACTCGGAACCGGGCGGGGTATCAATATTCTGTTGGTTTTCAAACTATAACTTTGATCATTTTCTCGTTAGGATTCCAAGGAGGAGAGCACAGAAGCAATTCTTGGATTTCCGCGGATAGATCCCCTTCTGGCTGATAAATGCGAGGTTACACTCTCTGCAGAGGTGCGTGGCCACAAGGCATTCCACATTCATACGGATAGAATGTAGGCGTGGATTTTTCCGACTTATCGCGGGCTAATGATACTTCAGTGGCTTGTCCCCCGAAGAAACCATCCTCCATCTCCTTTCTCTGCCGTTGCTGGTACGTCATGGAGTCCTTGGGTGCGATGGGGTGGCAGCACGAGTGCCCGCGGATGCGGGTTTTTGTGTTCGACGGGCCGTTGCGATCGATGGAGCTGGATGGCGGATTCTGGGTATTGCAGGTACTCGACGGCGCGCGAGGACACCGCGGAGGGAAAGACTCGGTACATCCGGGATCAGGCTCAGTCGTAGGATGACCGCTGTAGAACAGCCATCTCCTTCTCTATGAGACGTGTTACTGGCTAGAACTCCGAGGGGCAAGGAATGGACCGCACCTTTGCTCCGCAGGAGAGCAGACAAGCATCGACAGACGCTCGAACACCATTGGTCTCCCGTAACGCGAGTCAGCTTGGAGGCGTCAGCTACGGCGAGGACGTTTTTCCAAGATGCGTAGTCACGCCATCGATTCCTTGCCAGGGTTGTCCCCCACCTGTATCTCAATCCACGATAAAAGGGTCGAGTTGAGGACGTGCCAGTGAGAAGTACATGCTTGCTCATTGCACGTTAGGTTCGCTAGTACCGCACCTATTTCGCCCCCCCACGGAGCCATCAGTCTGACGCCCCGATAACCTTGCAATAAACGAACCGCTGACCTCCAAGATGCCAGCGCACACGGCGGCGTCGTTCCTCGAGCTTTGGAAAAGACTGGTTGGTTAGTAGTTACCAAATCCCCACGTATGTCGCCACTTCAATACCTTCCAATCGTAGGCCGAAGAGGTGAACTGCATAGCGTCAATGTGTGGGGAACAACTCGGAGGTACTCGTGTCAAACGTGGGTGGGCGGACTCCGATGACGCGGGTACCCGGATTAAACATCGGTGGGCAGACAAGGATCTGTACAATGAGTTGAACCAAGTTCAGCGCAACAGCTGCACAGGAGTGAGCTGCATGGTAGTACAGCTGTCAAAGAGGCATTGGAGAGTGGAAGGGTATGGATTATGGCAATTTCACATATCCTATGTAGGTATGCGTACAAATTAAATTTTTATGATGAGGACGATCTAGACAATATTGAAATACAACAGTATATCGCCTTTCATAGCAATTCTACCAAGTCAAGGGTAAGGGAATATCACGTAGTAACTTGAGGGTGATCAAGTCTAGTGAGGTACACATCGTTCTTGAAAACCGCCCAGTCATTGCTCGAAAACTGCGCCCGATCAGATGCACTGAGATATTGCAATTTGCGATCATCCCAGGTTGGTTTCCAGCTGTCCCAGGCGCCTGGCGAAGGAGGGGTGCGAGCATTCTCATCGATGTAGGCAGCGAGCTGTTCATCGCACAAGTCACGTCCGACTCCTAGCTTTCCGCAATGCCCTTGCCTTGCTTTTGCCAGTTATGGATATACTCGATCCAAGCGGTATCGTCTTCAACGACCGTATCATCGGTAACAGACAAAGAGTCATCATATTCGGGAGGCTGGAAGGGAAGAACGGGCCGGTGCTGTTCCCCGTTATAATGGCTAGCTGAGGCCTGAGTTCCCTGGCCTCGAGAGCGTGTCGCGCTCCTGAGACGCTGACGTCTTGGAGGAGGTCCGCCTTGCGAACGATCATCTCGCCCTTCTTCAGATCGGCGATGGAACCTATTCGGCATTCCGACGGTGCCATAGAAGTGATCGGGTACTTGCACCTCCGTCCATGCAGTATACAAACGCTGTATAGCGATCACCATTGCGAGTGCATTACTCGAAGGAGTGACTATTTGGCTGAGGGTGAGGATCATCTCGGAGACGTGTTTGGACTGGGTGCTTGACAGTTTTTTATACCAGTGTCAAAAACGACGAAGTGCGGATGGATGTGGCTCGTGAGAGGGCCAAGGTTGGAGAAAGGTGGAAAATGAGTCTCGTGATCATGGCTAATGACGTCCGAGAAACGACAAATCGATTCTTGCAACGTAGGTGCGGGAAGAACGTAGTACCGATAAGTTGGTACTACGAAAAGCTAAATGATCTTCAGTCAATATCTCAAACAGCACGAAAGCCGAGAGACCTTTGTGATATCGCTCGTTGTGCATTTGTCTTCCAAGTATATTTCGCTCAGGTTTTGTAGAACATCAACTTCCATAACCAAACCCACTTTTGCTGCTCGAAGAGGAAATGCCAATCATTTCGCACTACAACAGATATTAGTGCAATCGACTTCGAACACGACCAGCATACATACAATGTTGAATGCATCATGTTATACCTCGTGTCGGCGTTGAAATATTTAAATTTAAGCCCCCAGACATACTCCAATTTCATGAGCTACGGGTCGGATGGAGTGAGTACAGTCACATTATCTGAGATATATGATAAATTCGCACCGTTTTGTGCCAGTGATCAGTTACTTGGGCTACAAGGTGGCATGACTGGACCGGGTCGGGCCGGTTGGTGACGAGACAACGACCGTCATTGGGGTCGGCGCTACGAGCCAGATCTTTCTGAGAACTAGTAATCCGCTTTGACTTCTTCCTGATTTTTGGAGTGGTGCGGGTTTCTAAGGACTCCTAGAGGCTATTTCATGTTCAACGTCTCACCCGAACCGATGCGGCAAACAAATAGAAGCTTACTAATCTGAATGAATCACTTGCTTATTTTGAAGACAGTTCCTGCCAAACAGTTTCATTTTTCCGCGTGACACAGCGTCGCGGAATCGGATCCTTCGAAACGCATCTCCAAAGGCACTATCGCAGCCTGTAGGCATTTTAGAGCTGCGGACGGCTAGCAAAGAGAGGAAATTAAGGGTCCTCGCAGTGGACTTTTCAAAATACTTCAACACCAACGGTTGTTTCAAGGAAGTCGCCTAGGTAGAGCGACGTGCGACAACTGGACAACGGAGGGGTTTCACCTCGTTTCATACTGTTTCATCTCCCCCCGAATGTTGTCCGATCTGACTCGCTCACCAGGATTCATCTTTAAATTTCGAACGATCTCCCACGAATGACAAGACGTGACAGGATTCCAGGATCATGCGGAACACCATCAGCTGCGGATATGATCCTATATAATCTCAGGCACGTTCACGAGGGGGTAAATGATTGGGACTTTGATTGGCAGAAGGTTTTGATCCATTCCATTGCGAAAACATCATGGGGCTGCTGGCGCAGGAAACGCCCAAGCACCAATACCCTAGCGAGAAATTTGGTGATGTCCACTTCAGTTGTAGTGCTTCACGACGATCCCTCCAATAACCTCCTCCTCGGTATTATTCTCCGATCCTTTCTTCAGTGTCACACGTCCATATGATATCGTCCTTTCCTTCCTCCACGCCTCCGAAGATGGTGCCTGCTCGTCAGGGCACCGTCGCTCGATGCCGACGCGCTTTAATACCGGACTGTGTGAGAGTGGCAAGAGTTTCACATCGTCGTCGGGCATGGTGAAGTAGTACGCGCCGAGTCTGTCGTAGGCGCTTTGATCGTGCGGTGGTTGAACCACACGGTGGATAGTGGGTTTGTAGAATCCCCCGGTGAAAAATTCCATCATGTCCCCGGTGTTGATAACCTGTCGTTCTATTGTCAGAACGTCGCGGAATCATGGGTCATACTATGGCTAGGACGAGGAGGGGAAATCGGTGGAGAGGACGCACCACCGCATTGTCAATGTGTCGGACCCAACGCCATTTGCCATCGGGGGAAAGGATTTGCAGACCACCGACGGGCTGGCTCCAAAGAACCGTCACGCTCCCAATGTCTGTGATGATACACGCTATAGTCCAGTTTTTCTGAGTTGCGAGGACGACATACCTGTGTGGCCCTTGAGCCAGACATTCCTCGACTTTTCTTCTTCTTCCTCTGTGCGCCTGTAGCTGGCGATCGAAACGTAATTGAGCGGATGAACAAGAGGAATACGGAGACATACTATTTCATGAATCTGACTGTGATATGCTGTTGTAGAACGATGGGAATGGATAAAGATGAGGAGACATACCCGATGTTGTACCTTGTCTGTCAAAAGCGTGTTTCTCTACCAATGTTTCTTCAGGCAACTCAAGACTCAGAGCGATCAGCCTAAAGTAATCATGAAGAATCGAACCAGTCCAACGATATGATCATAAATTACCTGAGGATGGGGTGCAGGATATTAAAATGGTTGTGACGAGCAAATGCATCAAGCTCGGGCAAGAAGGGGCGAAGGGCCTGTGGGTGAGGATGTTTGCTGACGTTACGATTCACTTGAACTGTATCAGCCGGCATGAATGACAGCATGCAAGACGAATTACGCACTCGCATAGTGCTCAATCTGGTCCAAGACATTGTTCTCTGTGTCCACTTTCTACCTCGGAAGCGTCATGAACTAGAGGGACGAATTGGGGAAGAAAATCTACTTGCCCAGTAGTTGCGTGACTTGTACCCGGCATAGTAACCGACTTTCTCGGCATCAGCGGTGTAGATCTTCATTTCTTCGGGGGGCACAGCCGTAAACGGTACATCCGCAATGTCGAAAATCCGATCGCGCTGATCCGTGAGGTGAGTGACTGATTGGAAGAAGGGAAGGAGATAGAAGATACCTGATCTTGGGTATACCCATGGTTGATTGCGTACACGAAGCCGTTGGTGCGAAGGGCATCGCGAAGCTGTGGTGCGAGCTCGGCACATCCCTCGGGAGTGTGCGCTTTGGATAGGTCGATGATTGCAAGATCAGCAAAATCCACTAGGAGGCTCCGTCAGAACAGGAAGGGAGTAACATAGATGGGAACATACGATCTAGCTGGGTCGGGGGCGGTGCAACGTAACGAGGGCATTTAGGTAGAGTGGCGCTGGGCATGATGGGTGCACGGACAGGTTGCAACGCTGAAGCGAGATACTGGACGGAAATTTAAGAGGTGCAAGATTGCTTCTGGGCGCAACCGGTATGCCTTTCGAAGTGCATGGCAAGGTAACATGACCCCAAGCGAAGGTTTCCTGAGATAAGAGATAAATACGGACGTGTAGTTTGGACCTTGTGAACATCCTTATGGGTCTGCTTGGAATAGCATGCTGATCGCATGATGCGCAGGTAAATAGGACCTAGGTCAGAGTATCAAGCTCAAGGACCTAAGAGGTCATCCACACGAAAAGATCAGCGCAGCGATGGCCTGGTTACTGGAGAGATGACCGGTTCAGCTTGGGTGGACATGTTGTATTGTTTTGTAGCACTGTGGGCAATTGCTGTGGATAAATTTCGCCATCGCGGTCGCAGTGGCGGGTAAGAATAAACAAGTCAAACTCTCAACTCAGACACGACACCCGGCTGCTGCCAACCTTGTCGACATCGTCGGTCGCGACTACAACACATCCTTCATCGACGACGACGACGACATCCACACTGAAGACCACAATGTCAAGACAATCTCGCAGCGCACCACCGCCCCCGTCGTCGCCCAGCCCACAACACGGCTCGAAGCTGTCCAAGTTCCTCCAGAAGCAGAGTCGCGACAGGTCAAAGTCCTTGACGGATCCTGCAGCGACGGACAGCTCGACGAGCATCGCCAGTTCGAGCTCGTCCTCCCACACATCCCCCACCTCCTCTGCCGTGTCGCCCAACCACGCCAGTGCGCGCAAGAGCCGATCTGGCAGTGGGAACGCCCACGAGGACCAGGCGACCAGCACCGACGGCGACGACGAGCACGCGGGCAGCATTGAGGAGATACCCGTGATCGTCGAGACGTCCGACTCGCCACGCGCCCGCACACGGCCTGACCGTATTTCCGACATCCGACCTTCCGTATCAATGTACTCATCCTCTTCATCAACTCGCATATCCGATCTTCCAACACGTCTCTCCGGTTGGATCTCCCACACCTTCAGTTCCTCTTCCACAGACCTTTCTCTCCCTTCCATCTTGTCCCAGTCACACATGGCGTCCCCAAAGACAAAGCCAAATCCCCTCCTCTCCGCTGCCAAGCACGGCAAGGGCCACCTCGACCGCGCAATGCGCTTCATCCTCGACAGCGACTCCACCCCAGACAAGTGCACCGAACCCATCTGGCTCCTCGGCGTGCAGCATCCTGGCTACGAACCACCGCCCCCGTCCACGCCCGGCCGCCGTCCCTCCGTCGAATCCCGCCGAGCCCCCTCCGCTCGCTCCAATTCCTCATCCTCTGCCACCGTCTCTGAGCTGTCTCACTCTCAGCCTCCATCGAGCAAGAATCCCGCTGCCCACTGGCCCCCTGTCTTTTACGCCGATTTCACCTCACGAATATGGCTCACCTATCGCAACCAATTTCCCCCAATCAGAGACTCGAATCTGTCATCGCTCGAAGCCGATTTGGCCTCCGGCGTCCAGGCAGCGACACCTTCGAGTCCACGGCCCAGAAAGTGGAATTGGCCAGGGACTGGTGAAAAGGGGTGGACGAGCGATTCTGGGTGGGGCTGTATGCTGCGCACTGGTCAATCATTACTCGCCAATGCTCTTCTTCATCTGCACCTGGGGCGAGGTAAGCACAT
>JBBPRX010000895.1:0-10954 GCA_038093195.1 Boletus fagicola | reverse complement strand
CTAGAGGTAGTCTGGCGTGTCTACGGAGGCCATCGCAAGTCCGACCTGTCACTTGTGCGGACACGCTCGACGTCGTGGTCATGTGACGCTTGCATCATTTCCCACGCCTAGTAGTGCCACGTCGCGCGTGCTCGGTCTGCGCTGCGTTCGCTTCGACCATCATGACCTCCCGCATACACATTGGCCGCCCCGTCGCACCCAGCTACAACGCTGACCCGCACGGCTTCTCCAACACCCGCCCCTCATCCGGCTCCGGCTACAGAGCCGTCAACCCAGACAGCCCCCAGGAGAAACTCAGGGTCTTCGCAAAACAGGTCGAGGATGCCATCGAGGTCTATTCACAACCCTTCCGGCCCCACCTCCCCGCAATCGGTCGCTTCATGATCGTCGTCACATTCTACGAGGACGCCCTCAGAATTGTCACTCAGTGGAGCGACCAGCTCTGGTACCTCCAAACGTGTGTTTCTCGCTTCCCTCCTCCACCGCTCCCTCAATCCCTGTCAACAGCCACAGACACTTTTACTGGGGTCTATCCCATCTTTTCCTGCTTCTGAACGTCATCGTACGTGTCTTTTTCTTGTCTTTCTCCCTCCCCGTCAGTCAACCGTGACAATGTAGGTCATGCTGGCAGCCTCCTCATCCGTGATATTGAAGCGTTTCACGGAATACGCAGTCCTCGGCCTCTTCCTTGTCGTCATCTCGCAAGGCTTTGGTTATGGCCTCATCTTCGACTTGAACTTTTTCCTCCGAAACCTCAGTGTGATCGGAGGTCTCGTCATGGTATTCAGTGAAACGCTCATCTCGAAAAAGAAAAACTTTGCTGGTCTTCCCACAATAAGCGAGACAGATCGCAAAAAATAGTCTGTCGCGTTTTTAACTCCCTTTGCTCCCTCTGACCTTTTGTCTCCTCCAGTTTCCTCCTCGCCGGGCGTGTCTTGCTCATCTTCCTGTTCATTGGCTTCATCCTTCAGGGCAAATGGAGCATAGGTCGTGTCCTCGTCTCTCTTTTCGGTCTTGCCGCATGCATCATGGTCGCCGTCGGCTTTAAAGCCAAGTGGTCCGCTACCTTTTTGGTCATCGTGTTGAGCGTCTTCAACGTGTTTGCCAACAATTGGTGGAGTGTGCACAGCGCACATCCTCAGCGTGATTTCCTCAAGTAGGTGTCTGGTTGACCTCTAGTTCGTGTCACTCACGCGTATCCTTTAGATATGATTTCTTCCAGACGCTATGTAGGTTTCTCGGGTGATGCCGGGGTGTTGATTGCTTACTGTTGTCCACAGCGATCGTTGGTGGTCTTATCCTTCTTGTGAACATTGGACCAGGTAAAACTCTCTTGAATTACCGCCCTCCCACCATTGACTTTATTTTCGCAGGTGGTCTCTCCGTGGACGAGAAGAAGAAGACATATTGAGGGCTACCAGCAGTCTGAGTATTCCGCGCCTATTGAATGGTTGCGCAGACGACGCACAGCTGCAGGGCGGAGGTAAATCGCATTGGTCTCTACATTTGACCCTGAGTACATACGCCGAATATCCATATGATCTTGTTTGATGCAGGCACTGAGGTACACCCGATCCTTGCGTGTGTAAGAGTGAATGTTAGTCACGTGATAATTCTCGAGGTTGAGGCATGTAGCGGGCGACGCCTTTTTGTACAAGATGAGCAATGTCAAGGTCTACACCGTCAACGGCGCCGTCGCGGGATCTTCTTCCTCGATACCCGACTGGCTCACGAAATCCAGGTCATCGAAAATAAAGGGAAAACGGGCTCTCCGAGAACATGTCGAAGGCCAGATAGAACTCATCCAGGGATTCGAGTTTCCAGAGGCGAGCAACAAAATCAAAACTACGCGGGACGGACACCATGCAATCGCAACGGGGACGTACAAACCCCAAATGCGAGTCTGGGATTTAGACGAGCTCACCCTCAAATTTGAGCGGCATGGCGATGCCGAGAACGTCGACTTCATTGTAAGTGAGTCCTCCCGTCCCTTTTTTTTTTTTTTTTCGCTGTCGAAACTCGTAGCGAGGACGCGGGAATGCTCAATTATAGATGACAGATACTATCAGACGACTGGACAAAGACGATACACCTCCAAAACGACCGCACGATCGAACTGCACACGCAAAGCGGCTTCCATTATCGGACGCGCATCCCTCGTTTCGGTCGTTCCATCGCATACCACTACCCATCCTGCGATGCTCTCATCTCTGCCTCCGGAAACGAGATATACCGTCTCAACCTCGAACAAGGACGTTTCATGAACCCGCTCGTGCTCAACGCTCAAGCGCAAGAAGACGCCCCCATCCTCGGTGTCAACTGTATAGACATCAATCCAGCACATCGACTGTTGGCGTTTGGGATCGACGGACATGCGAGCGTGCAATTTTGGGACCTGCGTTCGCGTTCCGTCGTCGGTGTTCTCGATTTACCCAAGGGTCGTATCGCTCGTAGTACGGGACGGGCTAGGGTGATGCTTCCGGGCGTCGACGATGAATCGTCGTCGGACTCGTTGGCGGTGACGGCTATTGCAGCGAGGTCTGATGGACTCTCGTATGCGATCGGTACGTCTACGGGGCACACGCTCCTGTATGATATACGTTCGCCCCGGCCGTTCGCGCTCAAAGATCAAGGGTATGGTTTACCACTGAAAAACGTCGCTTGGCTTGAAGGTGGCAACCGCATGGCGGGCGACGGGATGGTCCTCAGTGCGGATAAAAAAGTCGTGAAAATTTGGGACCGGAATACGGTATGGAGGAGTACTCTTCGTTATTGTGTTATAAGCTCATACACCCCTGCAGCCGTCATCGAATTTTGTATCCATCACTCCGGCCACCGATCTTAATGACATTCATCACATACCGGGGAGCGGTTTGCTCCTCACTGCCAACGAAGGCATTAAAATGGCATCGTATTATATCCCTCAGCTCGGTCCAGCGCCCCGTTGGGCAAGCTTCCTTGAAAACATCACGGAGGAAATGGAGGACCAAAGTGTGCGAAACGTCTACGAAGACTACAAATTCATCGAGAGGAACGAGTTACGGACGTACGTTCTCCCCCCGATGTCATTCATGTATGTCGCGTTGATTCTTTGCCCTCGTACGCAGTCTCGGGCTGGATCACCTCATCGGCACACCTGCACTCAAGCCATACATGCACGGCTACTTTGTGTCTCTCAAACTTTACGACACTGCGCGCGTTATCGCAAATCCTTTCGCATATGCAGAGTACCGAGAGAAACTTGTCAAAGAACGCCTCGAAAAATTGGCGGATAGCCGTATACGCACGCGCAAGAACGGCGCTGCGACGTCGGTCAAAGTCAACAAGGCCCTGGCGGAGAGGATCGAGCAAAATGCAGAGCGGGAGCGGAGGAGAGAAGAGAAGAAAAAGGCGAGAAAGGCCAAGAAGGTTACGGAAGAGGACGGAGCGGACGTTGCAGACGAGGCCATGCCTGTGGACGAAGAGGTGGTTGCCGGTGAAGAACAGCCCACGCTTCTCAATGATCCTCGGTTCAAAGAACTCTTTGAAAATCCTGACTTTTTGGTGGACGAGACGACCAGGGAGTACGCTCTGCTCAATCCCTCTTCCGCTGCACTGAAGAATGCAAATTCATCCCGGGGGAAGACGGCTGTGGAGGAAGAGGAGGACGAGAGTGATAAAATGTCATCCGACGGCTTGGGCAGTAGCGGTGATGAGAGCAGTGAGGATGGTAGCGACAGTGATGACAGTTCCGATGCCGGCGGTGGGTATAGAGGGCACGTTTTCATTTCCGGGTACTGACGCCATCCAACCGCAGAGCTAAATAAACACGATCCCCGATCTAGACCAGGGCAGAAAAACGCGCGTCTTCAGCAAGTCTACTCACGAACACGCGACGCCAATCGAAAAGTCCATTTTGTACCTCTGGCGGCGGCTCAAACGACTGCGGCAGCTGGCAAGACGAACGATAAGGACGCTCCGTTTGGACGACGTCTTGCTTCTCGGCAGCTGTCAAAATCGTCCGTCGGATCACCTTCGACCGTGCAGTTTAGCGCGGATGGTGGGATGGAGATCAGTTTTATCCCCTCTGGGACTGGTGATGACGACACGAAGACGCACACGCGAAAGAAGGATGCTCGGAAGGGTGTGGAAGTATTTGGGGTGGGTATGGAGCGGGGTACGGAAGAGCCGAAAGGGGATATGAGCGAGAGCGAGCGGAGTGGTCGAAAACAACGTCGAAAGGGGATGCGGAGTGGAAGTAGAAACGTTTTCAGACGATTGAGCTCGTAGCTTTCTGTCCCGATAATCAATTTCCTTCTTTCGTCTCTACCCTGTTACGTCGCGCATGTGATGGCAGATCATCGTAAGTCACTGTCTGCAACAAGGATTATCGATTATCGACCAGATTCTGGTCTCAAAGACGCTACCTTGGTAGCGACTCAATCTCAATATGCTGCCGCTGCTCGCGTCCCGCTCATAAAGTCGCCTGCTGTGAGGGTACCTCCCCAAGTGCGTCGGCACTCCCCCATTTCCACCCCCTCGAATCTCACGCACCTCTCTCTCTTCCAGGTCGAACTCCCCCCAGACATCCACCCTCTTCCCGACAGCGTCACACCATACGTGAGTTTCCTCGCACATATCCTCGCCGACTCGAAAGCGTTCCAAAAGCCGATTAATGAATCCCATTTTTCCTATTCAAAAAAATTGTTTGGCCAGTTCGCCTATCCGTTCGTGCTCGAACCACACGTCCTCACCCTCGAATCATCACGACGAAGCACGCACGCCACCTACGTCGCACGGCGCGAGAGACTCCTTCGGTCCCGCGAGGACGACAAAGAACAGCGACGACGGGAAGCGCTCAGACGGGTCGCTCCCGGATTCGACGGCGACGCCGGGACCCCGCTCGAGCCCGTGCGTCAAGCAGCAGTCTCAGCTTCCGAGAAACAATCGTCTCAGCCACCGACGATGGGCGCACCGGGCCAGGTTTCGGAGAGCAGAGGGACTCGGAGCGGTGATGTCATGGACGATCTTGTGGACGAACTCGAGAGGATGGTCACTACTAGTACCACCACTACTACTCACTAGGATTTGGATTTTTGGTTGGATTGTAGGCTTATCGCTGTTGTATATTCAGACTGACGACTCGGCTCTGATGTCTTCTCTAATCTTATTCTCGATCATGACGGGCTCAAAGTGGATATTCGTCTCACCATCTCTCTGCTCAGCGGGATGGTTCGGAAAACTACACTACACCAGCATTATTCAGATTCTCTCGTATCACAAAGAAAGTACTATCTCGTCTGGATCGAGCAAACGTACATATATTAACTATTTGATGTACCCCATGGGTCTTCTCCTGCTGACCCTCTAGATATGGACGGCCATCCCGATCGCAGCGAGTTATTACCAGGATCAGTGTCATGCGTTTTCTGTGAGACCTGCGGAGGTCTTTGAATCGAGGAGTAGGTTCCCGACAGGGAGAAACCCGAACTTGATCCAGCAGATGCAAACGTGCTCGAGGGTGGTGAGAACGAGCCTTGGCTGCTCATCGAAAAGAGCCCGCCCGAAGGAAACCCGCCTGAGGTGCTGGGCGATGAAAATGACGCCCGCAAATTACGAGTCGGTTCAAAAGGGGGAGCTTTGCTGGATAACGTCGATGAACCTACGGAACTCGTCGAGCGAGACAGTGATGATGACGACGACGACGTGGATTGGGTGAGGATCGTGTTGGTGGAGTGTGACAACGCCGGCGTTGCCGAGTAGGTAAACCCTGAAGACATTGATGAGGAAGACGAGTGCATGAGCCCTGAAGGATGAGCTAGGCCAGGAGGATGTGACAGTCCTGAAGCACTGAGGTCGTTGCTCAATCGATAGGTAGATTGTGGCCGGGGCTGGTAGCGAGGAAAGTGTGGAGGTGAAATTGGTGGTTGACCGGCTCTCTGTGCAAGTGGACGTCCGATTGTACCAGGATGTGACTGGCGCCGTCGCTGCGTTTCTGTCCTCGAAGGATCTCCATATAAGCTGTCCCATACGTCGTCGTTCTGGAAACCGCCCCGTTCCGCGACTTCGATTTCCCGTTGGATCTCCGCGAGCTGGGTCTCGAGATCCGGGATCACAGAGTTCTCCAGCCTCTCCTTCTTCACCGTCAATCGCTCTAATCTCTGGTTCAATGTCGCACACTCTCCCTTCATACTTTCCCTCCTTTTTCTCCCCTCCTCTTCTAGTTTCTCTCGTTCCGCTCTGACCGTGTCAGCTTCACTCTTCACCGTTCTCAGAATGTCTTCGGCTTCCGACTGCTTTTGCCTCACTTCTGGTAATTCTTGTTCGTCGGCTGCTGTCAGCTCCTCGACCTGTTCCCGGCTTTCATTTGCGCGTCGCACGGCATCTTCAAGGGCGCGGACACGTTGGCGCGCTTTACTTTCTGCAATGCCGGCTTTTTCCGACGCTCGTTTCAATACATCAATCTCAGCGCGCAAGCTGGTCGTGGTTTTATTCGTGTCGCGTCTCGAGGATTTGAGAGCCGCTTGTAGCGTAGCCTGCTCGGCGTGTAGGGCGTTTAGCTGATGCGAGAGCGTTCGTAGCCGTTCTTCCAGAGAAGGCGTCTGGGAAGTCGATGGGGCAGACGGAGAACATTCGTTGATGTTGCTCGTCGATGTAGACAGGGACTCTGGCGCGGCGATAGCATGATGGTCATCGCTTCGCTCGTTGTCCAAGGTCGTGCTCTCAGCGTCTACATCACACGCTGAGCGTACACCACGCCGAACACACGTGGTACACTCACCTTCAGTGGTGACCTGCTTTCGCATCGTCCCTCCACTGACGAGTGCAAGGTCAATGTCATACTGTCTCCCAGGATGTAATCCGTAGATGACGATGATAGCTTCGTCAGCGTGATCGTTCATGCGAAGGATGACGCGTTGCCAGTTTGAGCCGTTCACGTCGATGGAGAGCCCGTGAGACATCGCATCCGCGATAATTCCGCGTGAGTCCAAGATAGCATCATTGTTCGTGTCGTTCGAGGTGTCGCTGGTGAGCTCCGGCTCCGGCTCATCGTCTGTGGTATGTCGAACATCGAGGGATGACGAGAGGATGAATGTAGCGGAAACGGATGTTATTTCTCGTACTGCAAGCGTGAGGTGAGGTGTCCATGGACGTATGGTATGCCACTCAGAGGGGCTAGATGTAGATGGATCCGGAGCAACGGCATTTGGCGCATCACTCATGTCAAGTAGTAGATTGTATTGTCCAAAGACGACTTTCGGACGCGAAATGGCTTATTTTTTAGCAGAGGGGAGAACCTGGAGAATATGTCGAGTACCGGTTCTGTGACCGGCGCGTTCTGTCACGCTTGAGCGTGAGTGGGGATTCCGGTGGTCGGCGTCGTGGCAATTCGTAAGCCAGTGGTAATTGCTCCCAATCCGGCGTTGTTTGGATCTAAAGCCCTTGGTAAACATCTAAATAAGGCAATCTTGGCTTGGCAACAATATCACTACGTCGATGAGGCAGACGGTCATGTTCTCGATCGTAGCGCTGATAGTCCGTCACCCAAGTTTCCCACTCTACATTACAAGCTGCCTTTTCCACTCTACGCTTTTATTTTCAGCACAAACTAGGAGCCCCACGTCGATCTAATAATCCACTCGAACAATCCGGGGTTGCATCTGGTAGCCAACACGTACATATATTACAGTATAGAAATCTGTGAGGAAAAAAAAAACACGAAAAGGAGAGTACATATCCCTGAGTCAATTGAAGATTCAGGTTCAAAAATTGGACGACATGAACATGTTCCTGTGCACAGCCTGCAAATCAGTTCGAGTCGACTCGGAATTGCAATGCATCGAGCTAATACGTACGTCGATAAATCACCCCCATAAAAATGATTTTCCTAATGTTTCGAAAAGATGGCTTTGTCTGTTGTCTCATCTCTAGGCTCGGGTACGACACGAGAGTTCCGAACCAAGCGCAGGAAATTCTCCTGGAAAAAATGTCCCTGCGCTTCTGCGAGGTCGAACGGTGTCTGTCCATCCACATTTCGTGCGGTGGGGTCGGAACCGTGGTTGAGCAGAATCTCCACAAGCTTCCACGACATCTTTTGATCATAGCGATCCCTATCAGGTGTGAAGTTGTACCTTAGGGCGAGGTGCAACGGGGCGTCTCCATTCGGTGCAGTGATGTTGACACTGGCTCCTTCACAAAATAAGAAGCGGGTCAGCTGTACCGTGAGGTATATGCGCCAGGGAGGTTCTGGTGTGACTGCGACGAGGAGAACATCGGCAGGGAGTGGCACATTTTGCGAAAGCAAATACTTGACAACGGCAATTTGTCCATGCCTTGTCGCAACATGCATGGGGGTTTCGCCAGACGCATTTCTCAATGAAGGATCCCAGCCTAAGCCAACAAGAATTCGAACACACTCCAAGCGATCTTCTTCGTCAGCGCGAAAGTGCTTGGAGTCGAGGACGCGATGCATTAGTTCCTTATCATCATCGATTGAAACACTGCACACGTCCACGCCTTTTCGGAGGAAAAAACGAATGGTCGCCAGTGCCGAGGTGCGCAAGATATCGTGGGGTAATGGTATGCCTTGTGAAGAGAGATATTTCACGAAGGAAACGAACCCGCGCCTTGCCGCAGTGTGAAGTGGAGTCTCCCCAGCTAGGTTCCGAGCACGAGGATCGCATCCAGAATTAATGAGGATTTTAGCACTCTCCAGACGATCCATTTCGTCACCCCCCCGCGCGGCCAGAAGCAGGTGTAGTGGAGTATCTCCATCCATTGTAGCAACAGAAGCGTCGGCGCCTCTGTCAACAAGGTAACGAATTACAAGCGTTTTCTGGGAGTCGCCATTAGACGCAGCGAGGAGCACATCACGAGGGAATGGCATGTCCAGTGAAAGAAGGTAATCGATGACGGAGGGATGTCCATGTCGTGCGGCGATATGAAGAGGTGTTTCTTGTGCTGCATTGAGCACAGAGGGGTTGCACCCCGCATGAACCAGGAGTTTAACCACTGCTAAAGCATCTTCCTGTATATCCAGTGCTGCCGCGAGATGTAGTGCAGTCATGCCATCCTTGCCGACAGTATGTACGCCAACACCTTTATCGAGGAGGAAGCGAACTGTTGGGTAGCATCTCCCTGATGGGTTGCGGAACAAAGCGAGCAGTGCATCCAAAGGCGCTGATATGCCAACTGAGAGTAGATACTCCATGGCAAAGATGTGTCCATGCCTTGCTGCAGCGTGTAAGGGGGTGTCGCCAGCTAAATTGCAGACACGAGCATCGCACCCAGCATTGACGAGGATTTCGAGTCTTCTCAAACATTCTACTTCAGAGAAGGCCTCCATGGCAAGGTGAAGCGGAGTATCCCCGTTGGGGCATGTAGAATGTATATTGGCCCCCTTTCTGACGAGGAATTCAATCATCGGCGATGTTTTCCAGGCTCCGTTTCCACACATGAACAGGAGGATACTAGGGGGTGGTGGAATGTTCAATGAAAGAAGATACTGCATGACCATAGGAGAGGCATTTTTTGCTGCGATATCGAAAGGTGTCTCGCCAAGGGCATTGGGTAAACATGGATTGCATCCAGCATTGATAAGGATTTTAACACCCTCCAGACATTCATCCGAGTGTGTGCAGGGTCTATTCAGAAGGAGATGGAGGGGAGTGTCCCCATTGGCTGCGAAAGCATGCACGTCGGCTCCTTTGCTTGTTAGGAAACGGATTATTGATGCCGGATTTGACCATGGAGCTGCCAGCAAAATATCGGGGGGTAATTCTACCTTCAACGAAAGCAAGTACTTGATAATAGAGACGTATCCATGCATGGTTGCAATGTGAAGAGGTGTTTCGCCAGCCAAATTGTACGTGGATGGATTGCATCCTGCATCAACAAGGACTTGAACATTTTCCAGACGATCACCTTCTGCGTGCAGGGCCGAGGAGCTCATGATGAGATGAAGTGGCGTGTCTCCGTGAGGCGAAATGACATGTATGTCGCTCCCTAGGCCGAGCAAGAAACGTATCATTGCAATCCCGCAGCGCGACTCGGACGCAAGGATGAAGATGTCGTGGGGTAATGGTATGTTCAACGAAAGCATGTGTTTGACGATGGATATATGCCCTGCAGATACAGCAATGCAGAGGGATGTCTCATTGAATCGAGTACTTGTGTCGCAGCCGATCTGGAGGAGTCTTCGCTGAATTGTATCAATATCTTTTTCTGAAGGTCGGTATTCGTAGTCGAAAAAATATTGTGCAGGGTTTAGCGCACGTAGGAGTAGTTCTTCATCATGAATTTCGGCCGCCCATTCAACGAATTCATCGGTTTGTAGTAGCCTTGCGACAATGCAAGCAGGAAACCTACATATTTCCGCTTCCAGTGACCCCGCAAATAGCTCCCGAGAAACAGGACTTCCCGCTGTCAAGAAGAGGTCGATCACAGCACGGTCCTGACACTCAACGGCAACCTTGAGTGGCAAGAGCTGCTGGGAAGAATATATAGCATAGCCCTTACGGTTAAGGCTGACACCCCTTGACAGTAAGGTCCGGCAGTGTTCAAGCTTGGAAAAGTGTGCCGCATATGTAAGTGGGTTGGTCCCATCCTTCAACTTCGGTGCAGCACGGTTGAGATGGAAACGCAGCATTGGTTCCGGTGCGAAAGCGATAAGAATATACAGCACAATGTCGTGTTTGAGAGTCGGCCATGGAAATGGAGAGGGATATGTTCTCTCGCACAACCATTCCCACTCCGAAGGGTGCTGTTCCACATGCGATCGGAGATCCATGATACCTCGCAAGATTGTTTGGTTTCTCGGATTGACGTGTGCAAGGTGGTGGAAACCATGATCTAACACATATACGAGAAGTGGATGAGATATGGATGCTTGAAACAAAACCCCAGGACGTCCTGTGGCATGGGAGGCAGCCATGTCGTTGTCGTCACTGGCACAATATATCCAGGTTCTATTCAT
>JBBPRX010000894.1:0-10964 GCA_038093195.1 Boletus fagicola | reverse complement strand
ATGAAGAAGAGGTGGAACTGGAGAAATGGAGAGAGAGAGATACGAGGCTATCAGTCTCCACCGCTCCCTGGGCGTCTTCTCATGGTCACACCCGCGGATCTCGAACATTGTCATGCGAGACTTGTATCTGTGAACTATGCGAATGGCTTAGCATCTCTAGATCGTCTGGGTCATCTGGGGTGGGAGGGGAAGTTGGGGAAGCGTGGCATGATTGCAGAATCTCCACAACTTTCCCATGAATTGCTATGCAAATCGCGTGGGCCAACAAAGCCAACGAACGTCACTGCACGTCAATTTGCAGCTGCGCTATGGACGAGAGTCGAGTCACTTGCCGAGGAATGAGGGAATGCTGCATCAACGCAGGGCCCTCTCCTAGTCGTTGTTCCCCAGGAGTCAAGCTCTTGTGCCTAGGTCACATGGCCGCACTTTGGGCGCAGGTCACAACAACCGATGACCATGTAGTCGTTACGACCACTCACCTAGTTATATCCTCGTGTCGTTCACAGGCTCTACGGTATGTTATGCATATGTTGAACCGGGACAGTTTGCCCATATCACCCCAAGCACCGTGGGGCATCTGTCAATTACACCGTCAGCAACAAATTATGCAGTGAATAAGGTGGTATATATGTGTAGGGGGTGACCTAGCTGCTTGAATTAACCGAGTCTCGGTGAAAAGCGGCTGTGTTGTGCCAATGAGTCGTGCGCGTGACCCGTCAGCTTTCGCGTTTTTCGCTTCAAGGTGAAATGAATTATGCATCAGGCATTGTCTTTCTCTTGTTTTCCCTACTCTCTGCTGATGGACACGTCGTTCAGCGAAGAGTGCCAGTGAAGGCTAAAATAAACCCCATCATGTATGCTGGGCCCGGGAATAAACAGCGATAGGGGGACGTTGCTAGGAATAGCGCGATACCTCCTGATCATGGCATCATAACCCCGACTGTGCTGAGCTGACTGAGCCTATCTTCTCTGCCGCTCGTCTCTCTCTCTCTCTATCAAAGTATCGAACACACGCTCAGCATTCTTCATGGCTGCCAACTTCTCCAGCGTCCCAGTCCTCGACTTTGCCCTCACCAATGACGAAGTTCACAAGCCCGAGTTCATCGAACAGCTCAGACATGCTCTCATCAACGTCGGCTTTCTCTACCTGAAAAACCACACCGTACCCCAGCAAGTCATCGACGATCTTATCGAGTATATCCCACGTCTCTTCGATCTCCCGCAAGAGGCAAAGAACAAGATCCTGATGGCCAACTCCCCGCATTTCTTGGGATATTCAAAGCTTGGCGCCGAGTTCACGAAAGGCAAGACGGACTTTAGAGAACAGTTTGATTTCGCAACACCCCACGAGACCCAGTGGAGACCCGGCGCTCCGGAGTACTTGCGATTGTGGGGACCTTGTCAGGTGTGCGATCACTTGATCACTGACCGGACGACTCGAAAGTTGACGGACCGCGGTACGGTTCTGTTGTAGTGGCCCGACGAACAGCTCGTACCAGGATTCAGAAACACCATAGAAACTTACCTTGTTCACGTGCAACAACTCAGTTATCGCTTCATCAGTTTACTCGCGGAAGCGTTTGGTCTCCCGTCGGATGCGCTCAACAAATTCTACGATAGAGACGAGTTGATGCAGCACCGAGGAAAGGTGAGATTAAGATCGAGGACGAGAGAGATTGTACCGCACCCGGTACCTGCCGACACTGTTGCTTCCAGGTCGTCAAATACCCAGCCAACGACGGGTCGCTCACCGATCAAGGCGTCGGTCCTCACTATGATGCAGGCTTCCTCACATTCGTAAGTGCTTCCTGTGACCCGTCGATTTTCTTTTCGTCCAAACCTGATCCGCGTTACAGCTCCTCCAAGCTTCTCCCCACCCCGGTCTCCAAGTCCAGAATCTTTCCGGCGAATGGATCGACGCACCGCCCATTCCCGGAACCTTTGTCGTGAACATCGGAAAGGGTAAGTGATGAAACTCTCCTCAGCCGCCGGGCCGTTTTTTAAACCCTCCACCGACTGCGCTCAATCAATAGCCCTCGAATTCGTCACACGTGGCCTCGCCCGCGCCACCTCTCATCGGGTCCTCTCTCCCCCCGTCGGCTCGACGGCCCGTTACTCTGTACCCTTTTTCCAGAACATTAGCTTGAACGCACGTCTCGTCGATGAAGTACTCGACTGTACGTCCCCTCCCCTCCCCTCACCCCGTGGAACGACATCACTGACTGACCCTGCGTTCACACGACAGTCCCGGAAGACATTCTGAAACTCAAGGAACTGAGAGGTGATCTCGCAACGACAGAATGTACGTGACGACAACCCTATTCCACATTCCCCCCCATTCTCCAAACAACTCACACTCACCCCCCACAGCCGTCAACTTTGGCGAATTCGATCGCGAGCCTTCGGGTAAAGTCAATCTGATCGGCCGTGTCAAGTGAGTCATGACGCTCGCGTCTGTATGAAACAAAAATTGACGCGAACCCTGTGCTTAGGAGCCATCCCGACGTCGCCCAACGTCACTACCCCGACCTGTTTCAACAATATTTCCCATCTGGCCTCCCGAAACAGGTCAGCGCCTACTGAGCAGATGGGTGTTCGGGCCATCCGGACGGGCGAAACGAGGAAGCAGACATGTCCCACCCACGATCTTATGCACAACTCAATCAATAAATGTATAACATTTTATGGAAAACGTCCATGCATTCATCCGTCAGCGGATCCAACACGCTTAGAATCTCCAACATGACTTGTGGTTTGACAGGATAATGAGGTAATGACATGGTAGGGATTAGATGCGAGGATGGAATGTTTAAGAAAAGCAAGTATACAACGATCAGAAAACCCTGGATATATACAACGTCAGCATATGCGGAGATGGGATGGGTGTCGACTTTTGAAGAGCAGACAGCGACCTGTTGTAAAAAAGAACTAGGTCTGCTTGCGCCGCCCAGCGACATTGAAGTGCAAGAACAATGTATACAAATGGAAGAAATAGAAATGCAGCATAGAATACACTAAGGCGAAACCGCCAGCATGGCGGAGTATGAGGGTACTCGATGCCACTTGAAGCTGACGTTCGGCCACGACTTGAACGGCGGGGGTATGTTCCTGGGTATCCGTCGCTGTAGGATTAAGATCATCCTCACGAATTGTTGCTGTCGGCTCTATGATGGGGACTTGAGGATCGGGGACGTCCATCTCAACAGCGGCGGGGGTCGTAGATAGTCAACTAGATCCTTCCGTGACAGTGATCCAAGCCGTTTCCGGAGGGGTCGAGGGAGGTGGAACGTTCTCCTCGTCGCTGTCCTCGTCCGTAGTGCTCCCGCTCTTATCCTCGTCCTTGGGGATCTCGACCTCGACGTTGGGAACAGAGCAAGACTCGTCTTCTTTCTTATCTGAGTCGATCTTACTCTTGGTCTCTTGTTCCTGAAGCTGCTGACGAAGCTTGGTCAGCTCGAGTTCCTTCTTCTCGAGTTCGGCTTTCTCCTTCTCCTTCTCAATAAACTCCTTTCGCCGCTTCTCGCGCTGTACACGAAAACGATCAGCAACTAGATCTCGAAGATACAAGAGAAACGGTGGAAAGCTCGGCAAATGCAGATTTACGCCGAGCACTCACTTCCAGTTTTTCCTTGAGTTCACGAGCTTCCTTTTCCTTCTTCAAACGTTCCCGCATTTCCCTCTCGCTGACAACCCAAGCGGCCACCCCTTCCGCTGCGGTTTCAGGCTGCGACTTGTTCCTTAGCAAGTCTACAAGTTCCAGAAAGGAGAAACGTAATGTCAGCAAATATTTTACTCTCACCAACGCAAAAGATGTTCGGAGGAAAACCACCCTGCCCACAATGACGGTTGCAAACAAACTCACATCCTTGCAGCGCCGCAACGCTGAACTCGTCGTCAGGGATCGAGTCCGCAAACTTCTTTGCCAGTTCGGCAAGCTTGACACCATTCAAGGGCTTCGCAGAGTGCTGGCAGGCAGCAATATGCTCCTCGATGGGAGGTGGGAGATATGCCTGGTTCTTCGCGCCAAAGACATCTGAGTTGACGATGGACTCGGGAGGGGATTGCGAGTTCCTGGTCGAGGACGCCAAGGACGAGGACGACGAAGAGAATGAAGGCGACATGGACCATAAAGTAGAAGAATGGGAAGATGGCGACCGAGGCGCTGGCGTCGACGGGAGCTCGATCCCTTCGAGGTCGCCCTCTATAGGGAGTTCGTCATCCTTATCAGTCGACGGGAAAAAGTTGCGGAAGAGAGCCTCTGCCTGCCATTTGGAAGCGTTTTTGAACTCGATCCAGACGTCCATACGACCAGGACGCGAAAGTGCAGGATCGAGGCGCTCAAGGTGATTCGTGGTGCTGCAAGCACTGTCAACGCGGTGCCAACACAGCAGATGACCAAGACTCACGCGAAGAGGATACGGCCCTCTGCAGCGGCAACGCCATCCAAGGCGTTGAGAAGACCGCTCAGACTCAGTGTGTTGACATCCGAGATGTGGTCTTTGTGACGTCTGTGGCGACTACTCGTCGTCGTCGGCTGCTCTGGAACAGTGGCCTCCTCTCCGTTGCTGCCCGAATCAGGAGTTCCATTGGAACTCTTGTCGCGAGTGACGCTACGGGTAAACGCCGCGTCCAAATCTTCGAGGAGGACAATGCAGCGAGCGGGGACACGACCCATAAGCGTGGTCAAGGTGCTGTCACTGATCCATGACGAGGACAAGGACAGAGTATAGATATCGAGCATCAACTCTCCAGCTATCGCATGGATGAGCGAGCTCTTTCCCGATCCTGGGACACCGTGGAGGAGGTAGCCACGACGGAATGGAATGCCACGGTCGGCGTACCACTGAAGATAAGAGTCATCAAGTAAGCTGTGGCATTAAAACTGACATGACATGCCTTCTCGGACTTTAGGAAATCGCGAGCATCATTGAGAAGCATCTCCTTTACGCCAGGGTTCAAGACGATGGACGACATGGGACGCTTGTGACGTGAATCCGTCCAGCGCCAACTGCCATGGGAATCTGCAAAATAGATCTGAATGCGGTGGACGGCCTCTGCCTCATACTCCTTCTTTGCTTGGAGGACGAGCTGCTTGAGGATGGCATTGCTGCGAGCCACCACGCTGCGTGAGGACCGTGTTAGTTGGTACGGGCTGAGATAAAAATAGGGTGAGTACCTTATTGAGAGGACTTCACAGCCGCTACCGTCTGTCTTCTTGCTACGACGCACCCTGAGCCAGTGACCCCTGTAATAAATGGTGTGCGTCGTGTCCGGCGTGGGCTGGAAGACAACACGTGTCTTGACCTTGCCAGGCGGCGCATCCTCGTCACCGTCTTCCTCCTCGTCACCGAACGAGTTATCGGCGGTTTGAGTGCCTGCAAAGCCAGGGGTTGTCGTTCGTGTGGTCGTCTCGAACTCCCTAGAGCGTTGCCACTCTGGGCGGCGAGAGAGCCACAGCATAAGCCAGTCATAAGGGTAATCTTCCTCAGAGAAATGAGCAGTGAGGAAAAAGGCTGCAAAACAGGAGTCAGCTGAGCCAGTCGACCCCAGAGGGGCGCTTACAGTTGATAAAGTGAGACCTGCGGCGAGGGATGAAGAGTGAGTGTGAGTTCGAGGGGATTCTTCCTGGAAACATACCACGCGGAGCTAGAGACCCTGCGCGCAGTTTCGACTGTGCCTCCCAGAACAACGAGCTTTACGCCGTCAATGACCGAGGAGCCTCCTGCGCCGCCGACGAGAGGCTGCACGAGCGACTTGAGAGCGTCCATGACAGTGAGGGTGTGTGTGCGACAGCGTACAATCCAATGCTGCGACGTCGAGAGGAAATGGTGGGACTGAAGAGGACGTGGTGGGAGTGTGAGTACAAATTGTGAATCGGGGCCTAAAGCGATGTAGGGTCTCTGCACAAGCTGTGTATGGGGCAAGAGGGGGGCTGTAACTAGTGTCTAACAGCTCTGGACGTCCACTGACTCGGTCTGAATGGACTCTCCGTCACGAGGCGGTTCCGCACTGCGGCTACGAGTCGTGAGGCGTCTTCGACGAGGTGAAACTGGAAGCAAGTCAAGACGCGTCAGCTCAAAACGTGGGTTCATAAACGACGGCGTCCACGCCACACACTCCCAAGCGAATTACATCCCTCGCTCATATGCTCATATTCACTACAATTTACACGCATGGGCCTACGTGACCTGGTAATAAAGTCCCTCCACAGCAACATTCGCCTGCCATATCCCCAGCCTACGGACGAGCCGAAGCATCAAGGGAGCGGGCAGAATGAGCACGTACGACACTGGAACCAAGACCGCCAACGCTATCGATATGGAAAGAGTGATACTGGGCTTGATCACAAGAAAGTAGAACAGTGCTTGGTACGTCGTCGCATCCGTGAACTGGCAGTGGGGGCGGGAGCCAAGTGAGCATCAGTGGCAAACAGACGGGCGATCGTCGAACCCACCATAGCGTAAGCGTTCTTGTAAAACGACGTTTCATATTGTGGTGATGCACCGGTCTCGACCGCGGAGAGCTCGGGAGGGTGCATACGCTGGAATATTGGCCTAGGGGGATATGGCGGAGGATAGGCTAGGGGGCCATGAAACTTGGTCTGTAATGCGAGCTGAGAGTAAAAAGAGATAAGGAGACAAGTCTGGTGACAGGGGGGGCGAAATGCTGACCTCGCCTCTGGCGAACGCCCTGGCCCCGAGAAGATCAAGGAAGCACAGGAGGGCTCCAAGTGGCAATGTGATAAGAAGCGTCGTGCCGGTCTAGAACACGCCATCAGCCACCAGCACATACCGCTCAACACGGGAAGCCGGCCATCCGGATAAACAAGAGAGGAAATTAAGAACGTATCAACACGCTAGTACTCACCAATGTAAAGACGAATAGATATATCCAAGCGATCAGCGCGTAGGGAAAGTTGACCACCACCAAGTGGAAGACAGCGGCGTGGTAGGCCTTGCGGCGCATTGGCCGGAAATACCGAGCCCACGCACGTTTGTGGAGTGACCAGCGCCCCGGTCTGCACTGAAGTGCGTTCCGAGCTTGCCCGGCATCGCGACCAACCGGGTCGTGGCGGCTGAGATGCTCACCCCTCAGCGCTTCGAAGATATCGACATCAGGCTCGCTCTCAGAGTCTTGGCAGAACGAAAGGACGGTTTGGGTGAAGGAACTGGAAGAAACGACTGTGCTCGCGTGTGAGTTGGAGCGACGTTGGCGTGAGGCAGGGCGAAGCAAGGGCGTGATTTCACTGGGACCAGCTGTAGGGGGGAAATGCGGGTGAAGAGTTGGAGAGACGGCATGGTCTGCCCAAGCATCGGAATCTAGCGAGGATAGAGTACTCCGTGCGGAGATGTGGGCTGATGCACGCTGCAGATGTCTGCGAGAGGTTCGATGTGTTCTCAGACGCCGTTCTGGTGAAGGATAGGGCGGAGGCGGGTCGTTGGTAGGCACGTCGAGTAGACCCAGTGCGTTTTGTGGCTCCAAGACGGCGTCTCGAATTTCTGGGCTTGACATTCTGCTAGTCGGAATTATGGAAAGCGACTCGAGCGACGATGACCTGGTGACTTGGAGCACGTGCCAGGGTGCAAATATGTGGCTACTAGTACTACATGAATCTCAGACACCAACACAAGCAGCAGGCATCCGTTGGCACTGACCACCGACCTCGTTGTGAGTTGCTTCCACCGCAAAAGTTCGAAATAGCCCGCTCCGTTCCACACTAACCGAGCGGTGAAATTTTGAAATGCACAGGGTCGGGACCGACCCGCTCAGCCGACACAACGACAACGTAACAACGGCCTCCGCGTCGGACTGGACGAGACCCTCGCTTGCACGGCCTCGCCAGGTCGAGAACGGGGTATATTTGGCGGTGGCGCTATAGCCAAGTGGTTACGGCGACAGATTCGAATGCGTTCGAACATCTGTTACTCTTCGAGTGCGCAGGTTCGAATCCTGCTGGCGTCGGGGGTGCTTTTTGCAGTATTTGAACAGAGCTGACAGGTGTCCGTCAGCTGCCTTGGCGAGGATGGTTTAAAACTCAGAGTGTTACTAGGGAGCAAGTCCACAAGGCAGTACGCTAGAGAGTTGGACATGCGAATTTCCATGGCATCGTGATAACAGCACTTGCAACTTGAAGGTATCGAGGGATCAGGACAGGAGAGGATTTGCGGGGATTGCAAAGAGTATGTCCAAATATGGCAAGCTAAGGTGATGCCGTGGTTTGCCGAAGGTGGATATTTGGCGAGTGTGAAACAAAACAAGAGGAGGGTCTGTTCAGTTTTGCGAGCAAGTCGTGTGTTGCTCTGTCGAAACACGTCCCCTTCCCATCTCTTGCTAATTATTCCTCATCCATCCGCTCATTCCATCTTTTCGTCCCCTTTTCGTCTCTCTGATTTTTTTTATTCTTTTCTCTTCGTCTTTCCCCCCAAGGCGCCCGTCGACATGGGTTGCGTACAGTCCACCACCATCGATAGCGAGGCAAAGGCCCGTGCGTACTCTCTTCCCTCCAGTCCCGGCTCTCTCACCCTCCTCTTCCTCTCCAGGCAACGACGAGATTGAAAACCAACTCAAGAAGGATCGAATGCTCGCCAAGAACGAGATCAAAATGCTGCTACTCGGAGCGGGAGAGTCTGGAAAGGTCTGTTCGATTTCATCCTGACAACTCGGTCCGCTCACCCAAACCTCCTCCCTCCTCCAGTCAACGGTGCTAAAGCAGATGAAGCTCATTCATAATGGCGGCTACAATGACCAGGAACGTGACTCCTACAAGGAAATCATATTCTCCAACACGATTCAGTCAATGCGGTATGGCTCACTGTTCCTCCCTCGCTTTCTCGCACTAACGCTCTCAACGTCTACAGTGCCATCCTAGAAGCAATGCCCCAGCTTGATATCACTCTGTCACCCCAAAACGACGCCCGAAGAGCGGTTATTCTCGCCCTCCCCATACAAATCGAGGGCGAGGTCTTTCCACGGGATGTAGCCGACGCCATCCGGGGACTGTGGCGGGACCCGGGTGTCAAGGAGGCTGTTCGCAGGTCTCGCGAATTCCAACTCAATGATTCGGCCGTCTACTATTTCATTGCAATCGACCGCATGTCAGTACCTGGATACCTTCCAACCGATCAAGATATCTTGCGGAGTCGAGTGAAAACTACCGGTATCACAGAAACGACCTTCAAAGTCGGAGAACTAACCTACAAATTGTTCGACGTCGGCGGCCAGCGAAGCGAACGGAAGAAATGGATTCACTGCTTCGAAAATGTCACCGCCCTCGTGTTCCTAGTCAGTCTTAGCGAGTATGACCAAATGCTTTACGAAGATGAAAGTGTGGTACGTACATTTTATTTTTGTTTCATCGTCTGCTTCTTGGATGCTCATCGATTCTTTCCAGAACCGGATGCAAGAAGCACTGACGCTCTTTGATTCGATATGTAACTCTCGGTGGTTCGTCAAGACATCAATTGTGAGTATCTCGGCACAACTCCATGGCGATAACTTCATCACTTTCTTCGTATAGATTTTGTTCCTCAACAAGATCGACCTGTTCGCCGAGAAGCTTCCGCTTTCACCACTTGGTGATTATTTCCCAGACTATACCGGCGGTGATAACTACGACGCTGCATGTGACTATTTGCTGCACCGTTTCGTGGCACTCAATCAAAACGCCGCAACAAAGCAGATATACGCACACTATACTTGCGCGACGGACACCCAGCAGATCAGATGTAAGCCCCAATTTTGTTCAGTGCGGTCCGAGGCTGATTTATTGCCAATCAGTCGTCCTGAGCGCTATCCAGGACATTCTGCTACAAATCCACCTACGGGAATGTGGTCTCCTGTGACGAAGGTTCCGCCATCCCGTTCCCATCCCGCATGGACTTGCCCCCTCCTTGCATCTTATATCTCATCATTCGTCGTGTAGTTACCACATTCATGGGCTCCCTCGCATCAGACTCTCACCGCCACTTACCATCTTGGCTATATCTTCCTCCTTTTTTTTCCCCGTCGGCTCCTCTGGGCTGTTGTTCCTTGATCTCTTTTTTGATTTCACTTTCTCGCTTTTTATCGCCTTTTTCTTTTTCCATCTTTCGCGGGGGGGTAGCATGAAAGCTTAATATACCCATTCCTTACGATCCGCTATAATGTCGAGTGGTTTCCTTTCTACAATATTGCCGTCTTTTCCTTCCTTCACTTATACCTGACTCTTTCGAGGAGAGGGTACTGTCTTGCGGATGGGGGCTCACATCTTCGCTTTGAGCGTTGTCCACAATGATGTATGTACCCAAGTATGGAATGAACTGATGACGACGCGGGCCATCCATCTGACGTGCGAGAAAGCGAATGTATAACATCATGTGCTCGTCCGACGGGAACAGCCACGCTAGGCCTTGGCCCGTTGTCCACGCAGAGCGAATCAGCCCTTTTTTTACCACGTTCGCACAGCCAGTAGGATCAAAAAACCACGTCTAATTACAACCGTTTCAAGGGGTCGATTCCAAGTCTTTTGATATAATTTTGGTATCATGTCGACTTGTGATGTTGATGGCGGCGCAAGGCTGGGACGAAACAACGCATCGGACACGCTGGCATGACGGGAGTACGTGGGAGTACATGCCAGAGGGGGCGATGTGACAGTCGGGGAGCCGATTTCAAGCCGGTCCGAGGACCCGCTGCGACGTGTCACATCCGCAGCGAATTAATTGGCCATGTGACGCGCGCTCAAGCCATATTATAGCCTCGCATGCGCCGGGCGAGGCGCTTGGGGGGATGAAACGAGTAGCATCAAGATTAAACTAGTTGGACGGGACAGTAAAAACATGAGGACATGCGTGCATAAGTGAGATGGGGTTGTAGATCATAGTAGAGTATGGGATGGGCCGGATGGCGTTACGATTTCGTGGCGGATGTGTGTGCGACTGCCTCTGGCATGTCCGTGACACGCCCGACGATATTGTATCGCTTCC
>JBBPRX010000893.1:0-10975 GCA_038093195.1 Boletus fagicola | reverse complement strand
CCGAGTCAAAGTCCGGCCTCGACAAGTCCCTCCGCAAGGGTGGCGGTGGCCACCACAACTGGGGCAGCATCGCCGATGAGGGCTACCTTGAGGCTGCCGCACTCGAGGACGAACAACGAGACCATGCCGCAGAAGAAGACAGGAGGGATTCGCGTACGTTCATCGCCGCCTTTGGTTGCTCCGTCGCTCACGTCACCCCAGTCGAGAAGCTCGCGTCCGGGAGAAGGTCCAACTCCCTCACCGAAGAGGAGAAGCGCCTCGCGAGAAAATTCAGGAAGACCGCCCTCAAGGGCCAAGGTCATTTCCGTTCCTTCCACGTATGGGTTCTCTCTTACACCGCTTGTAGAGATTGACCTGTCTGCCATCGCCCGCACTTCGGCTGCGGTATCCACTTCTCCGACCGCACGCGTTGCAGTCCCTATGGTGTAGAGGTGTGTAGGCCACACCTTTTATCCTTGCCACGCTTTTCACCCCGTGTGGCAGTCCTCGCACCTCTAACTTGCGACTCGGCTGAGTTGCAACAACTCCTGAAGACAGTATTTTGAAGCTGTATTTGTATGTCCGAGTCGAACCCCCAATCGTCACAAAAACCATGTCATCATTAGTCTTACTGTGTAATAGTAAACAAAATGTTACCAATGGACATTTGTTGTGGACAAGACACCTAAGATTGCGTACACAGATGCGACCGAGTCAACGATGCCTTCGCAAATGTAACCGTGCCCAGCGAGGGTGATCAACAGAGTAGGCTAGCCATGGAACACACCGACTTGTAGTGAATTAGCGGACTTGTAGTCATAGCAGTGATCATCCATCTCCTTCGTCACCATTTACATAAACTCCACTTGCCAAACTGACAAACGGAGCAAGCCAGCCTCCTAAATTGCTATCGTCGGACCCATCAGCGTCGATCGCCTTTTCGACATCGTTTCGAGTAGCCCTCGCGCAGAGAAACGTCAAGTCACGGATGAGTGACACGAATCCTACTATTCCTGTTCTAACCATTGGGTCAGCAACGTCAACACCCATCTACGAGCGGACCGGGAGAACTCGAACGTCATCCTTGACAACTAAAGTGAATCGTATAAAGAATGAGGCGATCGCGCCCCAATTGCAGTCGGTCCCAAAGGAATTTATATACCCCGGTCTCCTTGACAGCTCGAAGGAAACAACCATCTTCCGAGTTCGGCCTGTACCAAGTAGGTGGGACTGGCAACAAGGTCAAGCTAATGCATGTCCTGGCATCACGGCTGTAACTCGAGGCAGTGTCGTATAAATGATTAAATCGGATCATCTGATAAAGACCCTCAGCGGCACAACTGTATTGGTATAAATCAACGCGCCGGCATTGAGTTTCCGCCAAGCATGGTAGGCAGGCTATGTTACACGGGTTCCTGCGTTGCCAACACAACCCAAATCAACAACATAAATTCCAAGGCTTAGCCCATCGTACCACCCGGCCTGGATACTTTCAGGGATATGGTCCATGTCAAGGTGGGGGGAAATGCGCTCTTGCAGGGTCATGCATGACGAGATCTCTTGAGGTAACGTCAAGTACATCGGCACTGGGGTCACAAGGTACGTGTGATTGAAAGATGGAGCGAAGAGAGCGGCCATTAACTCATTCCGTGGGGCACCCGCAAGGTCCACGATCGATATTTTCCCAGACACGACATCTGGTGAAAACTGAGCATCCTGACACCAGGTAGAAGAGTCACATACCCCGCTGAGATACCCCAAGTAAATGCCGGGGAGGCATATAAGTCTTCCAATAGATGACGTGGGTACTTGAATTAGCGGTGTCATTTCTCAATGTAGAATGAAGGGAAAGAAGGGATGGAACAACCCCTCCTTGGTGTAAAAAGCCGAACACCAGCGCGAGCGCAATGTTGAATGTAATCCAAGTTGCCTAGTATACCATAGTCCATCACAACCCCTGAACCAGCGCAGAAGAATGACTCACCCAGAAAAATTTCCCTGGGCGGGGTAATTTTACTGTGGCTGCCAGTACAATGATAAGGGGGATCAGCGGCATTAGGAACCTAGATTCCTGGTGGGGTTGAATGGATAAAACCAACAGCGACAGTATAATGATCTGGATCAGAGCTGTAACAACAGTTGGCCAGAAGGGTGACTAAAAGCAAGAAGACGTACTTTGTCTAAGTAAATCTGTCTCAAAATGCACTTTTTGAATGCGACGTCCGGGGGGCTTCACATACTCGTACACACTGCACCATGTAAACCACACGAACAACGGCCCAAGCAACATCGGTAGATTAATACCGACATGTAACCAATTCGGGTGTAGGCCATGATCAGCGAGGTTCTCGGTTGATAGGTTATATTTGACAAAATTGTAGGGCGTAATGACTAGCTTGGAAAAGTCACCACGGAAATAGTATGTATCAGCGGTGATGAATACGGAGGCTGCCAGCGAAGCTGTGCAAAACGGCGGTAGCAACAAGCCCGCCGCTCGGACTGGGGAGCCTGCCACCCGGTAGGAGAACCGGAGTAATTGGTAGGCAATTGGGGTGGCAAACGCAATGAAAGTTGGACGAATGAAGATACCGATGACAGCGAGGACAGCAAGGAGGTGAAGATCGCGCTTGAGAGGGTAGGTGGGATTGGAACGCCGGTCGTCCGCATTCTTTCCGCCTACCTCGAGACGGGGACGTTCATCCACTATCCGCCGAAGGAGTACGAGACATAGGGAAACCAATACTGTTTCGAGCGAGTTTGAGAACGGTCGAACTTGGAAGGTACATGTCACATAGGACGATGCAAACAAGAGTAAGCACAAGCGGCGAGAAGCGGGTGGTGAGACGAGACTCAAGACGCTGCAATCTACGCTACCTTAGCGATCATTCCAAACAAGATAAAAGAATTACCAAGGACGCTGGACAAGCATAGAAATGCCAAACGCTGGATGCGAAAGACAAGCGAGGGGTGCAGCCGTTCGGCTTGACTTGGCGTCAGGCCTTGTTCAATGATATTAAGGGATTTCCTCACATCCAAAAAGTAGCCTCGAGACGAGCAAGGGCAGCCCCGTGGTCACGAAGGTCGGGAGAATGGACCTGACTGGAAAATCTGGGCGCCATTCCCAGGTGGTCATAGCATATAAACCGAGGATATTGCCTTCCTCGCTCCTGTCAATAGGGTGGTATTTGGACCAAAAAGGAGGGTACCGGCTGTGACTTCTCCGTTTTGCATGTGTTCGTCAGGATGTATGTACCCCATTCCACAAAGCGCGAACCAGATGCGAATTAGCCAAAGACCAGCGTACACCCACTGGAATGACCGAGTTTTGGCCGCCATCTCGCACGCTAGTCCAGCTTGAATGTAGTCGTGTGTGTCGTGGTCGTGTGGAACCTCGTTGAAGCCACCTGCATGCGGTATCTCGAGGCGGAGTTTGAAAGGCGACTTGTCATCGACATCGGTCAACATGGTCTGTTCGTCCAGCTCTGGTTTGTGGATGTGAGATGGCTGACGAGACGTTTGCTTTAACCAACTCATCTGGCCGTGTCAATATCCGTGTAATTTGAACATGCAAATTTCAGGCCTCCCTCCACTTTTGTTCGGAATGCAATAATCTCCTCTACCCAAAAGCCGATCCACAACGGCGCATCATGGTTTACGCATGCAGGATATGCGAACACTTTGAAATCGGCGATAACAAATGTGTGTACAGGAATGATTTGTTGAAAGTCACCAAGTAAGTCTTGATCCTGGGCCCCCCGAGAAGCAGTATATGAATGCATCCGTGGTGCCGGTGGTTTTTCGTGCCTTGGTACGCGGGCTGAACCTATCTGCACGACAGGGAGCAAGTGGGAGTGACGACTGATCTGGGTTTGGATCCAACCCTGGTGTGTTACCTTTCGGTAATCACGCACGTCGGCTTATCCCCGCTCTTCTTGATAGGCCCACTCCAACATCTCATGTCCGCGTTGTGGCCACGAAGAGTGCGTAATCTGATTCTCCACTTTGACAACGTTGTTATTCACTCGTTCATTTTAGCGCGGTGTTTTACCAGGACCAATCAAAACGAAAGGAGACGCGTATGATTCTGTTTTTCGTTTGTGTGAAGTGCAATCATAGCTTCACGGACCCGTCCCTCCCGCCGGAGAGTCGGCCAGACACGAGCTAGGAAGGTAGTTGTGCAGTATATCATACACTCAGAAACTTCTGATCCCATGCACGTGGTCGAAGCTAGACTTGGCATTGCAGCCACATACATATGATTATGGTTAGTTCGATTCATTTAAATGGCCTCCTGTACCACCTCCGCAAGAGTAGAAACCTGATGGATCCATGGAGATAAGAGAATTCTTTGAGAACTTGCTCCAAGTTGGGGTCTACGACCCCGTTTAGTGGTGCGCTCTCATCACCGATAGTCCGGCAAGTGATGTTCCGTGTTGGACGCTTGGCTCGCGAACCACACGGTCCACACCCCGCTGGCGATGGACATTAGCAACCTTGCCCACAAACCCAGAGATATTCAAACTGACAGGTGTTCTCGATTCCACAAGGGTTGCGTTATCGTTGTCTGACTCATCTATGCTACGACCGTATCATATCGTACACTCGATATGCTCATAATGCATAGGAAAATCCTACAATACATCATTTCCCCACTGTGGAAGAATTCGGGGGTGAACACTGAAGCATTGCTACACTCTCGGCGAAGCCACATACATTGTGGTAATATTGATTGAGCTGTCACATCGGCTGTGCTTGACATCGCACTGACACGACGCCACTCCGGCTGTTTGAACCTCGCTTCCTCTGAATCGAGAAATTGAGGGCCATTAACCGATGCCTTCGACTCGGAGGCTGCCTTCAAGTTGGTACGCGAAAAAGACTTTGAAAAATGTGGGGACCCTTGATTTCCTTTTTCGCTAGCCGTCCTTTACGTCACACATTGTTGTCCTTCAAGTTGCACCTTGCGGACTCATCTTGGGCCGGCCAGCCGAACTGCTTATCGGTAGAAAACTTCTCCCGTCCAAAGGTACCCCAAAATCCACATAGTACGATGGGGAGCACAATAAATAGACACCGAACGCATCGTAAATACGCATCTTCCATGAAAGCCGAGTGTACTACTACTTACGAAGTCTCATAATCGGTTGAACCCGTTCGCGAAGACGAGACGTGACCGCGATTGGAGCGGCGGCCACGGCATTATTTAGGTTGTAATTTTGCTGGTTAACGCTCCACGTTTCAATTGCTAGGAAATTTTAAGGCTGTGTGGAATGTGTCGCATATATTTTGGGGACAATCATGATGGATCACATGTCCCGGAGATAGCGACATACTAGGAAGTGATGTAAGTTGGACCGGTTACCTGGTAAAGCCTATCAACGACGTTACAAAAAAAAAAGTTAGCGATCGTGACATGCGGACACGCACGGTGGTCCTCCACAGACTAGGGGGATCATTGGTGGTGCTTATTGGGCTGATACATGGATGGCTGGCTTGCATGATCCAAGATAATGATCTTGTGGCACACAACAGTTTGTCTCGAATCATTGATATGATTGGAGATACCTGTGCCTGTCGGCGGCCAGGTACAATGATACCGTGCATTGCGGCATGCAATGCAACAAAGAACCACGAGCGCGCTTGGACAAGACGGCGTGTACAACCAACCATGGGAAACCGTACGAAGAGAAAAGTTGGAACAGCCAATGGGGGGGCAACGAAGCGTTGCGACATGTTTGGGAAGGCTGGTGATCCGTTGAATGTGGCTCGCCGCATATGTCTCCACTGGCGGAATATGAATTTCAAAAACGTGTTTTCGAGCCTGACGCCGCGGCCCGACGGCGCTTGTAGAATGAGTCTAGGCGCTGCCATGATGGTGTCAGGTACATTGAATGGATATATTGAACCGCAGACGGAGAGCAAGTCTCCGAAGTGGAGGATGGTGGCCGGCCGCATCGTGATGGCAGAGTACTTGGAGACGACAACGCAGGAATGCACCTGCGATACGGTCGCAACGACGAAATCTCGATGGTGGTTGCTGACTCATTCCAAGCCAATGGCACAAGTATTTATAAAGGCCGCGCCGAGTGAAGACCTAATTTACGACATTATCTCGATTTGACAGATAAGTTGAATTTGGAGGGGTCACATCCACTCTGTGTGGGGCAGCTGCGCGGGTCTCTGTAACAGTACTAGTGTCATATTCTGCATTCCATGGTTTTTTAATATCAATGACTGGACGGGCGCTGGCGCTGGCAGTAAGGGGGGAAGGGAATTCTGCACGTCATTCCCGAACTCGAGAAGTTGATCGATCGGGGATTTGAACGTGTTTGCGCCAACCCCAATTTAGGGAATGCCGAATCCCGACACGACCCTTCTCGCTTCATCTCTGCCGCCTGGTATATAAATCTCAACCCCTTCTACCCACAACAATACACCGCTCCTTTCATTTCCCTTTCTCTTCCTTCTCTCCCTCTAGACGGCCTTATACATCACAATGAAGTTCACCACCGTCCTCGCTGTCGTTGCCGCGGCCACTGTCGTCTCAGCTGAGACCAACGCTGCCCGCTTGGCCCGCGGGTTGGGCCCAAATGCGCCAGTCAAGCGTACCACCCCTGCCCTCAGTGAGTCTTCGTGGACGCCGTCTGTTGTAGTTTGATGCTCATCTCATGCAGTGGCCCGCGGCAGCAGCCCCTCGGGCTCTCCTGGTCAATGCAACACTGGTCCCGTCCAGTGTTGCAACTCCGTTCAAAAATCTGGCCAAGGTGGTGACATTGATAAGTTGTTGGGGGTGCTTGGTATCGCTACCGCGCCCGGCACTATGGTTGGTGCGAGTTGCTCCCCCATCACACTTGTCGGTACTGGATCCGGCTCATCTTGGTAAGTTGTTTTCATGATCATGACTGTTGTCATTCATTTGACATTGTTTTTTCTTTCTTTCTTTTCTTTTCAGCCAACAACAACCCGTTTGCTGCGAGAACAACAGCTACAATGGTCTTATCAACATTGGCTGCAGTCCTAGTGAGTGGCCCTCGGGCCGTCGTTGCATGCCGTGTTAATAATTCAACCCTCTAGTCAACATCAACCTCTAGAATGCCGACTGTTGTGTGTTTGCGCCGTCCACTCCTTATTTTTTTTGATCGTGCACTTGGCTATAAAAGTTTGTTAATCATACCCCATTTTTTCATTTCGTCCTCCCAATCCACTTCATTGTTTTACCAACACATTGCTGTCCGCCATAAACCAGCAGATTTACCTGACCTGTTTAATGACTGAATCCTTGCAGCAGTTCCTAACATGTTGAACCCGAAAATATAATTTTTTTCCTTTGCAGTGGGGAACAGTGTGACCTCGACACGACCGTGTTACTTTGTCTTCCTTACTATGGTATTATAAGGCAATACGGAAGGGAGGCGGTGCTTTGACACGGATAAAATCAGTGGCGGCTGTAGGTAAACAGATGCTGACGACCGTGAGAACTTCGTGGAACATTTTGATCTTATAGGATGACTGATGCGGGGACTCATTGGTTGTGCGTGTCTCGCCATGAGGCGAATTGACCTTGTGGTTTGAACAGTTACATGAGTGATGTACCTGTATTATATCCATACTGGTAACAATCTTGCTTGTTGACAACGTAACAACCTGTTAATGATGCGCCCGCTATCGTGAACAACGCGCACGGGCTAGCCAGAGTAATGCTAGGACAGCGCCGGTGTAACATCTGACTCCATCTGAAACCACATCGCTCGGGGTTGACGCGGAGACAATCTAGCGAATACCGACGTCGAAAGTAACTTGCGAACACTCCGATCCGATCCGATCGTTGATTGATCTGGGTTCCTGGAAGCATTTCGGCGGTTCGCCTGAGAACTGGTAATCAGGCTGGAAGTCCGCTGAGTACGCATGATTGTTGACACTGTTCGCTCCTGATAAGTTGAGACCACGAAATAAATTACCAAAATACAGTCTTCAGATTTTGCTTGTCTACTATTGAGGAAACTTGAAGTCAAGTGCATTTACAGGTTTCGCCTTTGAGCCCTATTTTGTGCTTTTTTTTCTCAAGAATAAATATCTTAGCCCAGTTTTCCGTACATAATTGTTACGTGTCGTATATTTTATCTTGTACGGGATGAGTGCAGTGGGTGGAAATGACGTATCCTTTTAGTGGGCATGACTTACTCTCGGTAAGAATCCGTAAGCTCGGGGGCCGTCATGGAACTCGGTAACAGGTTCTATCAGAGAAATCTTGCGTCGATGACATGTCGAGATCGAGAGGATACAGTCACACACACGTCAAACACCCTGGCAAACAGCACTAAATTTATGTGTCGTTCTCGGACAACCGCACCGCCACACGGCACAAGCCGCAGACCTTGTTTGCACAACTGTACAGTACCCACGGAGATTGCCGGGTGGCTTGGAAAGGACACAGAGCAAATCCCAAACGACGAGCAAGTCACAAATACACCGCCCGCCCGCCGACGCCAAGATGCCCAAAAGTACGTCCTCGTTCTCCCCAGATCGCGACTTGAACTGACCAGCGCTTCAGTCTACAAGCCAGGAAAAGTGACGTCTTCTTGTCAATTCAGGATGGTCTCGGGGGTGAACTGACCAGTGTGGTGTGTGCCTCACGTTAGGTTGCCATCGTCTTGCAGGGCCGTCAGGCAGGCAAGAAGGTCGTCGTCATCAAGCAGCTCGATGAAGGAACCAAGGAGCGTCCCTACCCCCACGCGATCGTTGCCGGCATCGAGCGTTACCCGCGAAAAGTCACCCGCCGCATGGGCACCAAGAAGGTGCAACGGAGAAGCAGAGTGAAGCCTTTCATCAAGGTCAGTTTACTTTCGTATCTCACTCCGCCATATCGTGATCAAAAACCATGTGCTCTGAAGTCTGTCAACTACTCGCATCTCTTCCCTACCCGTTACGCTTTGGAATTGGAGAGTCTCAAGGGAGTGGCCACAGCAGAAACTTTCAAGGAGCCTACGCAACGGGAGAACGCTCGCAAGAACATCAAGAAGTTATTCGAGGAGCGGTACCAGAGCGGCAAGAACAAGTGGTTCTTCCAGCCTCTCCGTGTAAGTAACTCTGCCACAACCACTGTTTAAACGTCTGATGGTCTCGTCCTTCCTCAGTTCTGATCGCATCCTTTACCTCGCGGTGTTTGAGAGATGACACAAAACTACATGTACCCTACATGTCTTTACATGACGCATGGTTTCTATATGCATCTTTTGCTTGTCACGCAGTTTCAGTAGGTGAATCTATCTCAAGGTACGAGGAGTGGGTGTGGAGTGCACTACCAATAGTCCAAATCAATTGATCGTTCTTACTGTGATCATGCTCAAGTTCATCTCGAAATTCCTCCCGCGGAAAAAGGTAGAAGGAAAAGGAATGATAGATTTTATCTACTACGGAGGTCGACAACAGAGGGCAACCATCGTATGCATGCCGAATAAAATAACGATCTCACAGAGCGCTTGCACCTGTTTGGGATCAAGCCGCGTTAGTCTGAGTCCACCACCGCAAAAACGGAACGCTGCAACGCACCAGTGATAATATCGACCAACTCGTTGGTGATGGCGGCTTGGCGACCACGGTTGTACTGCATCGTGAGAGTATCGATCATGTCTTTTGCATTCTTCGACGCGTTGTCCATGGCGTTACGACTGTTGGTGCAAATGAAACGTCGAGTCGAATCACATTGGGGTGAGATTGTACGTACCGTGCACTCTGCTCACACGCGTGTGCTTCGACAAGGGCAGCGTAGATGGCGTTTGCTAGTGAGAACTCTGCCAGATCCTTGGTGACATCGTCCTCCATCTCATATGCACGGAACCCAGCTGCAAAGAGTGTATATAAGCACGATATACAGAGTATACAGGGAAGCAGGCGGAAAGCGTACGGGACTCCTTGAACGTGTTCTCGTTGGCAACCTCGACGATACCAGCCTCATACGAGATAGCAGAAACGAATCTGTTGTGCACGATGGCGATAGAATCGTACTCGGCACCGCTCTTGACGATCAGGTCAGCAACGCCAGCAGCATCGGCAAAGGTAGGAATATCGCGTCCAATTTGGTTGAAAGTGAGAGCGAGGTTCTTGCCAAGTACACGAGCAAGCTGACCCTTGGACTTGTCACCAATAACCATGATGGGTGAGTCGGCGTCGACGGATTTCTCGGTGTCCGCGAGCACACGGCGCGTGGCTTTTGAGACGGAGGAGTGAATACCACCGCAGAGACCCTTGTCAGAGGAAACGACGATGAAGAGTTTGCGCTTCGCAGGCGTCTCTGAGGGGGTGTGATCAAAGATTTCTGAATGACGAGGGTCGGGTTAACACATGCTCGCCGGGCGCGGGCGACTGACTGCGACACACCGGAGTTGGCGATACCGTATTCTTTGCCTGCGTTCATGGCGCGCTGCGCCTTTGCAAGTTTGGTGGACGCAATCATCTTCATTGACTACACCAGACAAGCGACTCAGCACCGTTCCGCTCCTCAGGCGCGAGAAAGCGACATACTTTGGTGATTTTCTCAATGTTTCTGACCGACTTGAGCCGCAGCTCGATTTCGCGAAGGGTGGCCATGTTGCGGGCATTTTGGGGGGCGGCACCGTGACGGTGAGCCTGCTGTGCAGCGAGACGAGCGACGGACTGCCTGGCAAACATGTCCCTTTGGAAAGAAATGACAGTGCAAACGGTAACACTCGGGGAACATCGGCCACCAGCGAGCGGAGTTCCAACATCCCTGCCGAAATTCGTGCGCCGACTCAAATACTCGGCATCGACCCACCCTGATGGCAAGTGACTCGATATCAGGGAAGCGTCCTCATCGACGACGACGACGACGACAGCCACGACATTAACATGGCATCGGAAGAACCTCTGTTTGACCCCTCGCTGAAAAAGCGCAAGAAAAAGACTGTCGCATTCACCGAAGACCCACTCGGGCCAGAGGCAGACCCTACTACGCCAGCACCGACCACGATCGAGAGCA
>JBBPRX010000892.1:0-10979 GCA_038093195.1 Boletus fagicola | reverse complement strand
GCATGCCAGCTGATGATTCTGTGGGTGATCCCATGTTATGCATTGGTGTGGCTAGGCAATACTCATCAATAATCCTAGGACTCGGATATTCCCACCCGCACCCCCAGGAAGGGTTTTGGAACGACTGGTGGATTGATGGGTGCAGGTGCTGTTGGCGCTGGTGGCACTGGTCTGCTGCCTGGAGAGCTGGCTGCAGCCGCAGGGACACCATCCAACCTCGGCAAGATCAGTGACTCTGGTTAGTTGATCCCCTTATCTGATACCCTTTCACTCACCGAGTAACAGTTCTCGCGGATGCTGACCCACTGGGAGTCAATCAAAATGTAACTTTTGATGAAGTCGGCGGTTTAGATGAACGTAAGTCTACTTTCTTGCCCTACGTACGAGGACATTATCGTTGAAATGACATCAAATAGATATTCATTCACTCAAGGAGATGACTGTCCTACCATTACTATATCCCGAAGTATTCCAGCGCTTCAATCTCACCCCTCCTCGTGGAGTGTTGTTCCACGGCCCGCCTGGAACAGGGAAAACCCTTTTGGCACGCGCACTTGCAGCTAGCTGTCGTGCCAACGGCAAGGGCATTTGTAGGTCCCAAATGCTTCGGCCTTTCTTCACCTAAACCAACCCACACTCTTTAACTAGCATTCTTCATGCGAAAAGGCGCAGACTGTCTTTCTAAATGGGTTGGTGAAGCCGAACGTCAACTCCGGCTTCTCTTTGAGGAAGCGCGCAATTGTCAACCTAGCATCATCTTCTTCGACGAAATTGACGGTCTCGCTCCTGTTCGATCTTCCAAACAGGACCAGATTCACGCTTCCATTGTATCCACTCTCTTAGCACTCATGGATGGGATGGACGGTAGGGGTCAGGTGATCGTTGTAGGTGCTACCAATCGCCCGGATGCCATTGACCCAGCATTGAGAAGACCTGGAAGATTTGATCGGGAGTTTTATTTTCCTTTGCCCTCCCTTGAGGCAAGGGAGAAAATTCTTGGGGTCATGACTAGGAGCTGGGAAGGATGGACCGGCAAACAGGGAAAGGAGAGCATAAAGGGATTGGCTAAGCTTACCAAAGGATACGCAGGTGCTGATTTGAGGGTAAGTGGTGACGTGATGCAAAACTTACGCTGCCGACATGTTTATGGTGGTCTCTACTGCCCCCTTAGGCGTTGTGCACAGAAGCTGCGCTGAATGCTATTCAGAGGCGGTATCCGCAGATCTACCAATCCAATGATCGTCTGCTGCTTAAACCTGAAACGATCAGTGTCACCTTCCGCGATTTCATGATATCTGTGAAGAGTATGCATCCCCAAAATATCGCTCTTTCTGGTTGACAACCCATTTATTAGAGCTTGTACCATCGTCTGCGCGTTCATCTTCGTCGGCAGCTTCGCCACTTCCCAGTCAGTTAGAACCACTGTTGGCCGCCACCCTGCATAACGTTAAGGACGCTATCAACAAAGTTATGCCCACGAGTAAGAAGCGGACAGCGCTAGAGGAAGCTCAATGGGAGGATGACAACGAGGAGAGCGCGCTTGAAAGGGAGATGATGATGCAATGTACGGTCAAACCTCTCCTTGCCGCGTATCATATCCTGATCAGATGACACAGCGATGGAGACCCTCCGAGTGTATCGTCCACGGTTTGTAGTCTATGGTCAACCGGGAATGGGTCAAGGATATATCGGTGCAGCCGCATTACATTATCTGGAAGGCTACCATATTCAAAACCTGGACCTCGGAATACTCGTGGGTGACTCAACAAGGGTGAATTTTCAAAATTCTATCCGCATAACCGTCATCTTATTGGAATTACATCTTAGACCGCCGAGGCAGCGATCGTACAGTTATTCGTCGAGGCCAAGAGACATCAGCCATCCGTGATCTACATCCCATCCCTCCTCAGCTGGTGTGCTGCAGTTCAGGAGACGGCCCGTACTACCATTCGTGCCATGCTCGACTCGCTGGCCCCAACAGATCCCGTGCTTCTACTTGCTATCGTCGATGGACCATTCTCTTCCCTCCCATACGACGTCCGCTCCTGGTTTGGGATAATTCGCGAAAATCGACTCATTCTTCCCGTCCCGACCAACGAACAACGCGAAGCTTTCTTCGCTGGCATCATCACGGATGTTCGACGTCCCCCAAACCAGTTCGCGGATGGTATGAAAAGAAAGCGGAGGATTCTTGAGAAGCTCCCGATCGCTCCACCTCCTGAGCCAAGACAACTCACGGCTGCTGAACTGGCTGTTCAGGAGGAAACCGACCAGAGGGTCATTACTCTACTGAAATATCGCCTAGGGCCTATCCTCACAGAACTGAAACGCAAATTCAAGAGATTTACAAAGAAGGCGACTGTGAATTGTCTTCACGAGTGATGATTTTCGTTTCTGCTGACGAAATTCTGTTTTACCAGGAGGAATACACGTTTGAATTACCTGTTCCTGGGATCACGGAAACGGAAATTGTTGCTACTAATGTCACTATCGAAGACGAACGTGCTGTTGTGGAGATGGTTGAGGATGTTCCTGCCCCTACCCAAGATGTTCAAACTGAAGCGATCAACGGGACACACCCTGAACTCCAACATGCCGAGCCACCAGCTTCCCAACTCCAAGCACAATCTCAACTCCAACTCCAACCTCCGATCCAGCTGCAACCACCTCTCCTGTATGACATGGACCTGGAGCGCATGCACATGGATCTCTACAAGGGTAAATACCTGACCCCACACGCCTTCCTTGACGACATACACAAGATTGTACACAACGCTGCTGCTCGCGTGAACGAGGATCAAGAGAGGTTGCATAAGGCCCAGGCTATGTTGATAGCTGCAGAAGTCAGCATGCAAGAGTTTGATCCCCAGTTCAAGCTCGAGTGTCAGCGAATGGCAGAGCGCGAACGGAAGCGGAGGGACGAGAGAAAGAAGGCCAAGGGGAAGAATTCTGTGCCAGATGTCGGACAGAATGGGACGTATGCCCCGGGCACCAGGCGGAGTGCGCGACACACTGGACAGCAGCCGGAGATGGGCATCACTGATCCCCTTCAACTTGAGAGGCGTCTCAAAAGGGCACGTTCTGGCGACCGACCGAGTGGGTCTCCAGAGTCTGGTGAAGAAAATAAGGCGGAAGGCAGTGGGACGCCTAGGCAGCCGAAGAAGCGACTGAGGACGATACTCAGTGACGACGATGAACATGATCCCATTGATCTGCTCGGTCCCACGATGTCGCAGCAACCGAAAACCCCGACAGTCAGGTTTGCTGATGACCGTCGAGCACATCAAGATGAGCTACCTGTCCTTCCGGAACCACAACAGCCACACCAGCCAGTTATTCAGCCACCAACTAACCCATCGTCAGTCGGTACACCATCCGACGCCATGGCAATCGACTCTCCGGCGCCACGACGCTCAGGTTTCGACCCATTCCTCTTGAACCCACTACCACCGGAGGAGGATATGATGCGCTCTGCGACTCTCGCCCCGTTACTCAACGGCATCACTTCCAGTTCTGGTGATCACGACGTTTCAATGCATCCATCACCCCAACAAAACGGCTACTCGCAGACTCCTATACAGTCACAACCGGCGCAACCACCTCAGACCCCTACCGTACAGCTACCCCCCGACACGGATGCGTTACCTGTAATTCCTCCTCCGCGCGAGCCTACGAGATCCCCTACCCCTCTTCCAGACTTCCATGTAGACGAAGAATCACTGCTCAACCTTCAGTATCAACTCAAGACAAGGACGAGCCAGCTCTCTGTCGAGCAACTCGAACAACTCCGGGCCACGTGTCTCAGCAGTATATGGCAACATAGAACAGAGTGGGACAGGGACTCTCTCGTTCAGGAACTGCTGGGCGTACTGGACGCATTTCTGGAAGATTGTTCAGTTGGGATGAACGATACTGCAACAGGATCGGCCGAAGATCTTGCTTATTAGTACTGCCATGGAGGCTCGTTGTCGTCGGTTGTTTTGTTGATAAGTTGCCTTCTCCCCACAGGTAGTGCATCTATTTTCCGGTAGATTATTCGCTTTTATATGTTTTACTGTTCTTGTATCCTAGCGATTCTCACTACTTTGTCTGCGTAAAGCCTAATTGAAATCCCCCTCTGAGATCACTGAGGGATTGCCACGCACACCCAGTCATCAATATTGGTTGCTGGGTGGCGATGCACTCCTTGCTACAAACCTACCAATTCTCCAAACCCAACTTCCACCAGGACAGCTGCCTTTATGTAAATTTACCAGTGATTGACTGCTGCTTACATCGACCAACTGACATGCGGCAGTCCGTACACTCATCGAGAAAAAAACCTCTGGTACACAAGTGTGCATAATCTCCTGATCTCCGTTCCAGGCAATCGAGCCTCGAAAATCAACTCAATGGATAATGCGTGCATATTTGCAGTCCCTCAACCGGACTACTTAGCACCTGTCAATGAATTAAGGTCAGATTTGTATAGAAAGCCGGACAACCGTGCTTCTTGAATGGCACTGCATTCGACGGTCAACAAATTTGGTGTGAGTCATGACTCGATTAAGTCTTAGGGCCATTGGCAGCAAGTCTCGGAGCGAAGCGGCTTGTCGCTTATCTGGCAGACGTGACTGAATGATCGGAAACAGTAGCTTCAAGCCTATCACCCGAACTTCGTGTATCGGATCATATCCATCGCAGCCTTGAGCAGTGCAAAACGGTTCGCAACCGTGAGTTCTCGGCGGCCTTCGCGAGCGCACTGTCATGTTCCGACTCGGATCGCTTTGGATGTTTCGAGCTGAATGATCCTGAAAGGGGGCAGGGCCTGTCACGGCTGACAGCTGTAGTTTGAGATGCCAGCCTGCTTAGCAAGCCATACGCCGTCCCATCGTGATGGCAATTTGTAACGAGCGCTCTAAAAGAGGTGCTCGGGTTACACAGAAAAAAGAGTCACGCTCAAGAATTCAGTGGCTAAAAGCCTGGGTGATAGTTCAAGAGGGACTGGGGCGAGAATACATGCGTCTCGACGTCTTAAATACTCTACGAGTTCTGTCAAATAAGCCAACGTTCCTGGAAACGAGCAGCTGTCGAGTTGAATCGGCAGGTCAGCATGATAACGATGTCAAACCGTTACACAATTCCCCCCACCCAACTTCCACCAGTACAGCTACCTAAGCATGCCTTTAAATTCACCAGCGTTGCGGGTGTGATTCGATTCATTCATGCATATGCTGAATTGGTACTTCGTTTGTGTCGCTGCACTTTTCTGCGGACTATGGTATACCGCAAAGCACATCTTCGGCACTCGAGGACGGTTGCCACTACCCCCAGGTCCACCTGGACATTGGCTCTTTGGAAATCAACTTCCTGCAACTCGGTAAATTTGATTTACCCCCCATGCTGGACAATTCGTCTGACCAGGTAATCAAAGGGCACCTTTCGCGTTCGCGAAGATGACTGAAGAGTACGGCCCCGTATTTTCTCTCGGACAAGGAACTCAGTTATTTATAATAATCGGCCGTCATCAAGCAGCGATGGATATCATGGAGAAAGAAGGCGCGTCACTTACCGACAGGCCTCGTTCGATCGCAGGTGCAGAAACGATTTCCGGAGGTATGAGGGTCCTCGTGGCAGGAGCTGGGGACCGACTTCGCAGACTTCGGAGGTATTGTGATTTTGAATATCAAAGGAAAACGCCATCTCAGAACTGCCTCCCCTTGTGATAAAGAGTTCTACATGCGACGTTGCAATCCAAGATCGCGGTGACATATGAGCCTGTACAGGTCCGACACGCAAAGAATTTGCTGCTTGACATCCTCGAAGACCCTAAGAATCACCAGATGCATGCTAAACGGTACGCCGCTTCGCGCTCTCTCTTGGTGGGTTCGGCTGAGACTCCTTGACCTTAGGTATGCCGCATCAGTGATCATGTCCATCACCTACGGCAAAACCACGCCGACTGCGTACAGCGATCCGGAAGTTGTAGCGGTAAATCGTTGTTTGTCACGCTTCGGCCAAGCCATGCGTCCGGGAGCATATCTCGTGGACACCTACCCTATCCTTAAGTACGTTCCAGGATACCTCACGCAGTTAAGAAAGTGGCATCAGGAAGAACTTGCTCTTTTCCAAGGCCAGCTGAATTTGGTGCGGGAACAGATGGTAAATCAAATTTTCACTCATTGCGGGATTGGCAGCGGAAGCTGACTTTAGCCAGGAGAAAGGCAATGCAAGGCCTTGTTTCGCCAAGCTTTTGCTAGAGAACAAAAGGAAGTATGGAATCGCGGAGGAGGAAATCGCCTATGTCGCCGGATCTATGTTTGGCGCAGGCTCAGATACCGTCAGTATCAAATCGATCCACTTGATTTAATCATAAGGCGGGCCTTATGCTTCTCGTTACCAGACTGCTTCAGCGATCACGATAATGATGATGGCGGCTGCTTTACACACAAAGGCTCAAGCCAGGGTCCAGGAGGAGCTAGACAACGTTGTCGGACGGGAGAGATGTGAGCCGCTTCTCATTGCTGCTCGATCACATTATTAAGATGATTGCAGTGCCATCCTTTAATGACCAGGAAATGCTCCCCCAAGTGACGGCATTCATGTTAGAGAGTCTAAGATGGCGACCCGTGACTATTGGAGGTGGGTTCACTCATTCAGACGCTGTGTATAGGAAGATCTGAAGGCATGTGCTAGGATTCGCGCATCGTGCAACGATGGATATCAGGTGGAAGAACTACACGATTCCCAAAGGTGCAACGGTCATCGGAAACCATTGGTACGTCCAACGGGTTTTACTTGTGTGTAGAAGTAACATTGTTATCAGGGCGATTGCAAACGACCCAGAGGTTTTCCCGAATCCAGACAAGTTCGATCCCCAGCGTTGGTTCAATGCAGAAGGAAACTTGCGTGACGACCTACATTTCTGCACGTTTGGGTTCGGTCGCAGGTAAGTGGATTGTCGATATCCTGCACGCGTAGCATGGATCTCTCATGGCGCACTCCAAGAATTTGTCCGGGACTGCACGTCGCAAATAGGTCTGTTTTCATAAATACGGCGTTCATTCTGTGGGCGTTCCGGGTGATCGAAAACCCCGCAGCGCCGATCAATTCGTTCGCTTTCTCTGATACTGCGAATATGCACGCTTTGCCATTTGAGTTGATTTTCGAGGCTCGATTGCCTGGAGCGGAGATCAGGAAATTATGCACAGAATCATTCGATGGGGAGTCGAGCTGACGGTAAGTTCGTAATTCCTGGGGAGGGAGGGGGTGTTTAATTCTGTACGGACGAGTATGCACCTTGTACCAGAGGTTTCTTTCTCGATGAGCAATTGCAATACTAGTATACAAGGCAGGCATCGCCGACTGGTTTCCTTGTCTGTGCGCACATACAAGTGAACTCCTGCGAAGACACCCGGCAGCGCTTCCAGACTCACAAATCCCCTTTCGACACACGAAGATGTGAACCTTTGGGATCGGAGTGGCCTCCAGGCTGATTTACATTACATGGATATCTACTACCAGGTGGGATCAACAAATTTAAAGGGAGTTTGCATGGGAATCACGACCTACTAGTACCCACAACACAACACCATCCCCAGGAAGCAGTTGTAGGGTATAAATCGCATTAAAAAAATCGCGAAAGTAATTCGGGCGATGTCTTCAAAGAATGCCAGTGCTGAGTGGGGCACTACTTTTACCAGTCCGAGACTTGTTCATTACGCGTAGGCCGGGTCCACACAGGAGCTACCTCCTCCAGACAGTACTATGTAATCAAAACACAACGTCGAGTGCTGTCGTGGCCCCGGCCGTCAAGAAAAACGTATGGTAAACCAAACACAAAAAAAAGGTGGGGTAGACGAAACGGAAATTTAGGACAAGTCAGAAAACCACACCTCAACGCTTCGGCTTGACCTTGCCTCTAGGCTGCTTGCTCGACTGGCCCCCCATCATCATCGCCGTCGTCGTCTTTGCCTTTTTGGGTTTGGGCTTGCTCGTCGATATGAGCTTGTCCCCACTAATATCGTCTTCGTTCCCCTTCTTGTTCTCATCGTCCGACGCCTCTGGTATCTCGTCATCGACCTACCGTACCATCTCAGCGGTCGCAACGGAGAAAAAGGCGAAATGTAGATACGCACGTCAAAAGCCTCTTCAAGGTCAGGCGCAGGCCCACCCGCCAACTTCTTCGGCACCTTGCCCAAATCCACCGCTTTATAAAACGGTATGGGATGTTCGCTCGCATTATACCTTTTTGAGACACGGATCGTTGAGCGTGACAAATCGGGTTCACAAACGAGGCTCACTTTCTCGTAAACGATGCCTTGGTCGATGCTGAGATCTTCTTCAACACGACTTCGTCCTTGTTCTGGTCCACACCGAGCTCTACGATCGTATCCCAGTCCTCGCGGGAGAGATAATACTCGTCCATACGTTCGATGATGTCATCAACGGCCGACTACAGTTTAGAGGTCAAATTTGACATCAACCGTCGCTCGAAAGAGAGAGCTGAACAGACAACCCACCGATCCATCCTCTACGAGCGGTTTCACGATACATGGGAACAGTGCCGGGAGATAAGACTGTCGAATCTCCGTCTTGTCCCCCGATACCTTGAGACGCATGTGGATCTGGACTTCGCCAAGCTGACGATTCAGTTTCCCTTGTTTCGAGTTTTGACCGAGCCACCTTGGGAGATCGTTTTTGCGCGTGAGCGATCAAGAACGGTTTACTTTTGACCAACGACGTACTGCGGGAAGCTCATCTGGTTGGCTCCACCGTAACCCATGCCACCCCCATATAAAAAGGAAGCAGGTCGCACTGTCGAGCACACAGCATGGAGCGGCATCAAAGCCCAGTGTTGCTCCGGTCTGAAAACAAAAGACACGCAGGGTGATCAGCCATCCCGGTGTTGAACATGCGCAATACGAACCCATGTATGAGTGCGTCCACGAGATCGGCATCAGATATCGAGGATGCCGCCTTATCCATCAACTGAAGATGCTTCAACGTTTTCGGTGGACCATTAAGATCTCTTGTTTTTGCAGGCTCAGTCTTGAGGTAGTTCTCCTGTATTTGATAACGTGTGAGGTTGGGTGCCTCGGGACCGTGGTTCGAAACCTCACCTGAATAAACAATGGGACGAATGAGTGATCATGAAAATACATCTCCATCTTGTCCCCTAGCGTTTCTCTCGCTGTGAGAGAGAACATATAAGGTCCTAGCATCTTATTCGTCACGTCAAATGGTGTCAATATGGTGTTTTTCTCGTTCATCTTGGCTCTGCAACTCGCGTTTCAATGTGGAGCGCCGCGAGGAACCCACAAAAAACGCACAGTCCCTTGCCTTCATCAAACGTCATGGTATCGCTGGATAACCGCCAAGTTGAAAGCATATTCAACACTTGTCGAATGTCCGACTGTGACCCAGCGATGAGCTGATCAACGACGTTTGCCGGGATCTTCATCTTCTCCCTGCGCACAAGGCAGCGTCAAATATACATACTGTACGGACACAGAAAAACATACTTGAATATGATGCTCAAGATGCGTGAACGGATTGCGGCTGCATCGGGTCTAATATCCAAGCCATGAATCGACAATGAGAACGTCGTCGTCGTCTCGTGACATACCTTTTGAACACAAGATTGAACGTGTTACCCTTGAGGGGCTTCAACTTTTGCGCTCCAGCATCGTTGGCTATACAAATGATTGGAATCTAGACAGAGACGGTGGTGTTGGTCGGTGCTCCTTTTGCCTATATGACGGTACATACCTTTGTCTTCTTGATCAACGCGTTCAAAGCACCGACACCTCCCCGATCTCCCGCGGACATACCATCAACTTCATCCATGATGAGACACGTCTTGTCAGTAATGGTGATACCGAGCGCATTCGTCGCCTAGCATACAAGTCGCTCAACTTCCCATCTCAAGAACACTCCATTAAAAAAAAGGAGGGCATACCCCTTTCCCACCCATCCAGCCATCCAACGATAAATTATTGATGTTCATGCCACTCTAAGAGGCCAAAAAAATGTCAACATGAGCGCTCAACCGCGCCCAACGTGTACTCGCCTCGACGAGTTTCTTGCTCCGCGCATCGCTCGCGTTGAGCTCGATTGGCGTAAACCCTTCGAGTTTCGCACACAAGTGTGCGCTCGTCGTCTTGCCGATGCCTGGTGGGCCGGACATGAGTACGGCGTGGAAGAGGTTCATACCGTTCTTTCCAGGCTTCTTGAAGCCTGATTTCAAGCTCGATGACCTGCATCCAGAGTAGTGAGCGGAGAGGAAAGGGGGGCGAGGATGGGCAGGATGGAAAGACGAACCAATCGTGTAGCCATTGCTGGAGCTTCTCCACTTGACCCTTGTTCCCGCATATTTCTTTGAGCGTCTGAGGTGCATAGCGCGTCGTCCAGAGCTGCGATGCCAAGTCCGATTTCGCACCGACGCTGCGCAAGCAAAGCAAGCCAAAGACGAAAAAAAACCCGTCAATAAACAAGTAACACAAAAGTAACAAAGAAGAACGCCGTCATCGACGCGACACGACCACGACACGGAAACGAAAAAAGACATACCCGCCAGACCCAACCTTGCCTTTTCCTCTCCCCTCCCTCCCCTCCCCGCCCTTCCCCTTTTCCCGCCTCTCGAGCGCCTCCGCAGCAGCCCTGATCGCCTCCTTCTCCTTCTCCATCTTCTTCCGCGTCTTCTCGTCGAGCTGAGCACCTCCAGACGCCCCCGGCCCCACGCGCGTCCCAATCAGTGTCAAAAAGTCGTCCTCGGAGAGCGCCTTCAGCCGGTGTTTCTCGATCGCGGCGAGCTTGGAAGGGCCGGCGTTGTCTCCCAGGACGACATAGGACGTTTTAGACGACGGTTGGAGCGTCACGCGACTACAACGGAACGGCGAGAGGGATGGTCAGTCAGTCGATGGCGCGGGGAGGGGCCCGACACAGGGAGGACAAAGGAACCTAATATTCGAGTACTTACCCGCCATACCGTTTCGCGA
>JBBPRX010000891.1:0-10982 GCA_038093195.1 Boletus fagicola | reverse complement strand
CCGGTACTATCGTCCTGTGCGACGACCTGCCAGATTTCGCGTTTGACGACTTCCCGGGCGTCTCGAATGACGCATTTCGACCACTTTGATGCATCGTGACCGTACGCACCGACCGATGTGGCGAACCACATCCGAGTTAAAACAAATCTGGTACGCATTTAGATAGGACTCGTATTGACGTCTCTGAACCCTATCTCGTGACGAACCGAAGAGCAACATCGACTTGCTTTTCGTCATCGGGGCTGGTCCAAAGGTGCCCGGACAACGGATCGTATCCCATCGAGTTGGTATATTGGCCAAGGAACGACTGCTTGAATGCGTGACGCCGTTCAGAAACCTCGATCGTGCGGAATCGAAGATACGGCCAAAGATTGGTCATATTTATTGGATGCTGCTCGAGAATAGTATCCAATCGACGGCCGGGGTAGTTCCTCGATAATATGTGTGTGGCGGAGAGGCAAACTGTCACGGACAAAGGCATGGCGACGTGATGCGGAGTCATTAGCTCAGAAAAATGTTCCCTACCTGCATACCGGAATGTTCTCGATACAAGCCTACATGTTTGTCTGTCTCCTGGGGAAAGTGCGCTTAGAATGATGGCCCATCGATATACCCACTTCCGTTCAGATGCCTTCGGAGGGAAAGTAATATAGGAAAGCACAGGAAGAGGCGCTGCATGTGGGTTGAAAACAAGGGGAGAATCAACTGCTTTTGATGTGACGGAGACGATCGGTGCTCGCGAGGGTTCCCTGTTTGCTTGATCGGGTTCCACGGGTTTGGGTCTCGAAATCACCACCAATGATTTGAACCGCACGGGGCCACCAGTGGTCTGACAGGGTACAACGGAGCGTTTGCTCGAGCCAGAAGGCTGCTTTGCGAGAATCGAGGCACTGCCATGGAACGACCCTTTAGACTGCACAGGCAGTTTGGGGGTTTTGAACACCGAAGAATCAACAGGCAACGTTTGCTGGAACGTGGAGGTCCTCGAAACCGGAGGTTCGTGGCGTGCATTAGCCGCGGGCTTCAGGGATGTCCTAATCCGTTTTGGTGGGACAGAGACGTCTATATGCGCCGGTCTTTTCGTGCCTGAGGCTTTCTGGGTGCTCGTAGTAGTGCTTGCAACGGTGCGAGCCTGCGATGACTTGGGAAGTTCAGTGGGTAAGGGAACCTTTGCAGTAGAAGTGTCCGTCCTTTCGGTGTTACCAGCGGTCAACAGGTGCGCTATATTCCCATCTCGGTGGATAGCAGAAGGCTCGATATATACGGGGTTCCGGACCTCATCTGAAGTGGTGGAGGGCGGCCCTGCAGTTGCAGTCCGGCTAGCCTGATCATTTGAAGGTGTGGTCGTTTCAGGAGCGGCAACCTGCGCGAGCCTGTGCAAGAGTGCGGCCTTGCTTAGTTTTGAATAGCCGGTAATTCGACGCTCTTTACACAAGGCTTTGAGCTGGGGAACAGTAAGCTTGGTGAGGTCTGACGGAACGGCTGAGGGACGAATCGAAGTCATGGTGATCTATGTAATTTGGGTCCAGCCGGAGCTGGACTCAAATTTCTGACATCGGCTAACTCCAAATGAGAGGACGGTGTTCGATACTTACGATTATTATGTATTAGCAAAGAATCGAGTATATAATGTCGGAGCGAGCTCGGTTATGATTGCGAGCCTTTTCCCCCAGACTCAAACCCTTGCTCTCCTCGACTCTCGGTCTTTGGTCGTTACACAGTGCGACGTTGCTGTTGCTCTTGTAACGCCATGTCCTCCAGCGTACACCCTAGTTTGGGGTATATGCAGTTTGATCAGAATGCAGCCAGTACAGTCGTTCACAACTCAAGTCCGTGACTCATCTTATAGAACCAATGCAGTTATTCTATTCACTGCTATCGTATATGATTATCGTGAGTGATACTTTGTGCGTGCTCTCTGTTCGTATTGGAGTGACCATTGCAATTTTCCCACTCCAGTGCTTGTCCTTCCGAGCGAGGTGTTTGGCTTCCTCCACATCTTGTTCGCTAGCTAATATCTGAAAAGATACAGTACATTTGGGTAAGAGGGAATGCAGATTAGCACTCCAGCGCTACACCCCTGATAATACCACAGTGCAGACCCTGGACCTGGGTCTCTACGTTGTTCGTTTCAGTGCGTATAACGCCTCAGTAGACTATTTGTGCCGTGTGTCCCAAACTGACAAGCTGTTTGCAGGTCCGTTATTTTGGTCTCTGTTGGACTTTGTAGGTCTACAGTAGTTGTAATCGAACGTGGTCGGGTCTGAATTCATTCTCAAGTGCATGTGGATTCGGTACGGCCAAATATACAAACCATGGTCGGTTAGACTGATCAAATACATATTCAGTTAATAGTGTGTTTTTCCCTGGCTCAGTGACAGTCAGTTTTTCTCCCTTACACTCGATCTGTCACTGATCAACGTTGACATCCTCTGACAGACGTACGTGTCCAAATTTCAGCAGCAGACTGTACTGCTGATGATTGAATAGGTGTAAGCACATTGATTTACAACCCTCCGTGATAATGTCGGATTGAAGCATGGATTTCGAAGGTACTGTGATGAACCTAGTAATCGCGTGGTCTTGGGAATTATTCATCTCGTCTGCTGATCGTGAGTAGTCTCCTCTAATTCTTCTTCTTCTGTGTCAATTTCAGTCGCAGTGGTGATGGTTCTGCGCGTTTATGCAATGTGGAATCGATCCAAGACAGTTCTTGGTGTCCTCCTCTGCATTTATGTGCTACAAGTCATCACCTCCTTCGTTTTTACTGGTCTCTACTTTAGCACTCATTATTACTTCTCTGGTATGTCTCAAGATAAAATGGAAGTGCCAACACCATCCTGAACAAATCTTCCCAATACTCTATCACCCATTTCCCTAGTGTCAACTATCCGGTTTCCCGGTAACTCACTCTGCAATATCTCATCTAGCCTGCAATTTCCAGCTTGGCTATACATGGTTTTCCATTCTGCTCTCAGTGTTGCATTGTCGATTCTTGCCATCGCCCAAGCACTGAAGCAGTCTTTCGATATGTATAAAGCGATGAAGAAGTGGGAGCCTAACCAGTACATCAAGCTCCTCGTGAGAGAAGGGATCACTTATTTTTTTCTGTATGTCTCCGCTATTCTTCCATTCTTCTCCACCCTCGACATTCACCATCGCCTTTCCCCTGATCTTCCTATTACCCATGCACAAAAACTGACCACTCGGACAATCTTTTACTCTTGATTAGGCGACTGCTTTATGATATCATTGATGTCATCAGCAGAACCTCGCCCGCTCATGAATTCAGCATACCAATCCTCTTTCTGAGAACATTGGTCTGCATACCTTTGTTCACCATACTACCCCGGTTCATCGTCGGCGTACGGGAGATGTATGAGCGTGACCTCACCCGCCGCTGGGAGGGCATCGACACCGCATTTGGTGTGTTGTCAAAACCCTTTGCGGGTGTAAACACGGTCGTGTCTGCGATTGCATTCTCGGATGTCGCCCAGGGACAGGGTGAGATCTTGGAAGAAGACGTGGAGGATTCGGAGGCAATTCAACTCGAAGTGGTTGGGATTACGCCCGTCAAGCATGATCGAGAACTCAGGTTGACCGTCAAAACTAGGGTTGAGCACTAGCGCTGAGGGTTGGATGACGGAAGATATGGTATTCTCAGGACGTGCTTTCGGATGTCTCTATTCACCCGACTATAACCTAGATGCCTTGTGTCTTGTACACCATGTAATTGTCTAATCATTTCACTGTTTCCAGAAACGTGTGATACGTCGCAACACAAATGTTCATCTGCACGGCTTTCCGCACTCTTCTTTAGGCGAAATTGAATCAGAATTCTCCTAAGAAATGTCTGCCTGAGCGCTGGAGCCTCTGAGCTCTGGGAATTGACAGGCACATACATTCGGCACGCATGACTGGGTTCGTGGGCCCATCTACATACATTCAAGTCTTGTGCTCTCGGATCCAACTTTGAACCGTGAAACAGCCCATCAACTCGTCGACGTTTAATCCATTGTCTCCCAACTTCCTGGCAATTGGCTTTCGCCGTTTCCGTCCTTCGGTGGGAGTTTCCTTCCACAACGGATCATGCATGTGTTTCGCATAAATCCAATCAGGGGCCAAGGGAGCCCGTCGCTTCTCCTAGACAGAGTATGTGTGACGAATCATGCAAGGTGTACGATGAGCTGTTACCTTCTCGGCGGCTACTCGTCGTTGCTGTTCCCTCAGCTCTTCAGCCAATGAGGGGAGGATACGGATAATGCGACGCTCCACGGGAGGGCCGTAGAGGTCCTCTGGATCGTCGTTGATCTCGTTGGCCGCATCCCGGTTAACTCGGGATTGGATTGCCGCTCCATCGGCTGGCCTCACTTCTCGTTCTCGTTCATTGGTAGAACTCGCAGCACGCACGTGGGGCGGCGACTTGGGCCTGATCGCCTGATCATCTGAGGAAGGTGCTTGCGACGCTTGAAAAGTGGGGCGTGAAGTAGGTTCGGAGAAACTGGGAGGCGTAACGTCGATCTTCATCTCGATGTCATCTTCAGAGGATGTCGCTGGGACGATACTGGCGGACTTTCGTGCACTCTTGCCCTGACGAAAAGGGGTTGGAGAAGAGGGTCTCTGAGGTGATATCTTCCTTTCTTGCGGTGCGAACTTGGTAAGAGTAGTGTCTGCCATTTGTACATCAGCATCTAGGCTCGGCTGCGCTGGGCCTGACTGTGGTTGGACATGGGATCGATTCGCTGCAGACGGTTTTGTTCTCTTAGCAGAAAGAATGCGCTTCGCCGGAACTGCCTCTGTCGACTCTCGTCGATCATTTTTCTTATTTCCTTCCCGGTCGTTCAAAAGTCGAGGATCGACCACAGTGTTCTGCACAACACTCAGCAGACGCGTCGAGGGCTCCATACTGTGAATCGACACACCGATTCCTGTTTGACACGAACGTCTACCGTCGAGGCGACGCCGGCCGTAGATGTAGATGCAGATGTGGTGATATCGTTGACGGTTGGACTATAACTTGAACTCAAAGTCAAGGTCTTCCTGTCCTCGCGCGAATCAGAGGTCACCGTCGGTTCGCGACTGGACGTTGCGCTCGGGGTTCCCGAGGCGGCTTTCTTACACCGTCTGCACATCCAAGCGCTGAGATCGTTGGCGGTGTCCCCCGCATTCGTGGCGCGTATGCGTTCAATGAGTTCCTGATCCTCGACGGGGGGCATATGGCACCCTGTGCAGGGTGTCGATAAGACGATCTGTGGTGTTCTGGCGACATACTGTGGTGCCAGGTCTTGCTACATCCCCGACAGGTCAACAGAAATGCCTGTGGACCGCTGCTGGTCTGCTTGCACCGTTGACAGGACAACATTGTAGGTAAGTTGGGGTTAGGGTTTAGCACAACTCTATCAAAGACCATTACTGGCGTAACTAGTACATAACCATGGCGGACTCGGATGAGCGCATCCAAGTCGCAAGCGCGTTCGTGCTCCAATCTCCACCTGGAGAGATCAACGATGTCCTCAACGGTCCGTGTTCACATGTCCTCGATTTGCTAACAAAGTACTGACGAAACACCGGTCTGATGGCGCGTAGACGTGCGTGCCATAGTCAACGACGACGATATCCTGGAAGATGGCCTCCTTCCCGCTCTCAGAGACTACAATCTCGCGCAGTTCATCCTGGTAGATGTACCGGATGCGGATTACCAGGTAAACTCCATTCACATGCTTTCATCGAGCCCTGGCGCATCATCATCATCCTCGCCCTTTTCAGACCATCGTCAGTGACGTCGCGCGGATACAGGACAGTAACGGAGGGGAAGAGACAGAGCGGTTCTTGGATCCACGTTCCAAGACTTCTTTCACATTCGATCACCTGAGGCTGGCAAGTATATTCGATTCGCACCCGGGAACGTGTTCGATACTCATCCACTGGATGATGTCGTCAGGAAGCATCCGATCCTCGCCCAGAGGAACCAGATCCAGCGGCTGAACCACTCCGGTAAGCTCTTGGCCATGCTATCTCAAGACTGTTCTAAGAGCGAGCAAAGTGCTGCCCTCGAGTCCGCAGCACTCTTATACCTCGCTGCGCACTATATCGACGGCGTAGCTGCCATCTTTGCATCTCAACCACCCAGTCACTTTACAGTTCAAATCGTTTCCAACAAATACAACCCGGCCAACTTTTGGTTCGTGATCATCCTCGATGATGTCGCTTTTCGTTGGCTCATCATAGAGGCAGGTCAGGCAGATGGCGCTCTCAATACCAGATCGACTTTTCAGAGTCAAAGACGATTCAGGGAAGAATTCTAGCCAATGTTCACTACTATGAACAAGGAAATGTACGAACCATCTCGATCACCCTACGAATAGCACGCCCCAAGCTAATTCACGCATAGGTCCAGCTGGAAACATCGCACGACCTCTCGATACCGGTATCACCTGCAATCGCTAATGCATCCCCGAACGCAGCGGCAAACAAAATATTCGCACTGATCGAGGCAGAAGAAACACGGTTACAAACCTCACTGAACGAATCGTACCACGAGATGAGCGAAAAGGCATTCAAGGGCCTCAGACGTGCGCTTCCACTGACGAGACAGAAGATCGATTGGGATAAGGTATGTTTGTTCCGTACTCGGTGGGGACTTTTTACCCAATGCCCTCAAGGTGACGGGATACAAGCTTGGCGCAGAGCTCACCGCGAGCAAAGGCGCCTTTGCTACTGCATCGTGAAATCCGCGACGGGGTGCTTTCATTCTAATCCAATATGGTTCCAAAGTCCCGCAGATTGAGGTAATGAAGATCTGTTAGATGTATTCCAATGTTAGATCGCGTTCTCTGACACGTCAAGGTAGGAACAGTGAGATCGACTTGACAGCATGAGATAAGATTACAGATACAAGAAGACAAGAAACCAAGAATATCGTAGATTATTTTTCCCACATCGTCATCAGATCATAGCTTCGCCTTGAATTGGTCCTCTGTGACACCTTTACCCATCGCTGCTGTCGACGAGATCCCACCTGTCACGGTCTTGATCAGACCGTCGGCGTAGTCAGCGCCACTCCACTGCATAAGAGTGAGCAAAGACTGATGACCTATACAGATGGTGACGAACGTACCTTCTGATGCGTCAACACGTCGCAACCAAGCTCTCGCTCCTTGCGCTGCACAATCTCGACGTAGGCTTTCATGCCCTCTTTTGCAAACGCACCTGCGAAAAGATCGCTAATGTATCCGTTCGAGTGCAGACCACCGAGCTTGGATCAGATCGAAGTCAGTACATCGTCCGTCGCCCAACGCTTCCATGAACCTACCGTGATGAACTGCCAGCAGAAACCAAGCTTGCCGAGTTCCCAGACAAAGTCTTTCATGTCTTGGGTGCTGAGACCAGCGGCATCCCAATTGAAGGAAGGGCTGAGGTTGTACGCAAGCCAATGACCCGGACGCACGGCATGCACACCGTGTGCAAACTCCCGTGCTTGAGCAAAAATGGGTTTTCCCGTCTCCATCCACAAGGCGTCGGCGTACGGCGCATACTCAATGGAGCGCATGATGGCGCACTTGGTACTACCCTGATACCGGTAGTATCCTTCGCGGGTCCTCGGCGTGTCCCAGTTCCAATAAGGAACGTTCCTCAACTGAAACTCTTTTTGAGCGATGGCGACTGCCTGGGGGTATGACACGTGTGACACTCGGTCTAGGAACTGCTGCACGGTACGTCGCGGAGTGCCTTGTGAGACGATAGCATTCCCCAACATCTCGGAAAAGAGTTGCAGATTTGCAGAAGCGACCCAAGCATCCTCGACGGCTTGAAGATCATCACCCGACTTGCCCGCTGCCTCTGCATCGAGCATGACGGTGGCGAGCGGCGGCAGCGACGGATTCGTCGAGCCAAGGATGAACGGGTGGTCTCGATCGTCAATATTGGACGAGATCAACGTGGCCGCCTCCGAGTCCGTGCGTGAGATGATGACGTTTTCGACGCCCATGATGTCAAACTGGAGTCGAAGCGCAACGAGGCGGTTGATGTGCTCCGCGACAGGCACGAGCACCTTGCCGGCCATGTGCCCGCATTTTTTAGTTCCGGGCGCTTGGTCCTCGATGTGGATGCCCGCCGCACCTTTTTCGACAAACATTTTGGCGAGTTTCATCACGGCGGTGAGACCACCGTGGCCGGTATCGGCGTCTGCGATCAGGGGACGGAGGTAGTCGATGTACGGAGTTGCCGCAAGCTCGGCGTCGGTCATGCGAGACCGCGCTTCGCGCTGTTTGCGATCGTGGAACAGCTGGGCCATGAAGAGGTGCTCGACCTTGTTCGGTACGGTGTTGGAAGGGTAATCTAAATCGACGGGCACGTCATAGGTCAGAACACGAGTCGCGTTTCCCCAAAGCTCGTTCTGGGGGCTTACCAGCGAGGTCAGGACCTGGTTCGTTCGTGCTGGACGCCGTCGAGGACGACTGCCACCCAGAGACGTAGACGGTCTCGAGGTATTTCGCCATCTGGTTGGCCTGTACTGGATCGAGCCTTGTAACGACAATGTGCATGAGCAAAAATCGAATGACCGCCCCGGTCGTTACGTGAACGACTCACGCGCCATAGGTATGAGACGGCGTCCGGTTCTTGGCATGTTTGGACAAGAGCGCAAAGAGCTTCTTTCCCTGAATGTCAGAGAGATATTGGATCGGGATCGTTCCTCTCTTTGAAACGACCTGGGCAGCGGTGTAGGGTCGCTTCGTGCGCGCAAAGCGAGGGCTCTGTTTGGGGTTGGGGATGGGCGTGATTGCCTTGGGTACCGAGGGGGGTTGAGAAAATAGGGGTCATACCTTGAACCATTGTTCGACTTGGGCTACTTCGGCCTGGAAAGCGGTGCGTTCGTGGCTGGTCATGGGACGGCGATGAGAAGTGGAGGAGTGAGCAAGACTGTCCCGGCCCTGATCGCAAAGCGAGTCATATTAATGTCGCCCAGCAGTGGATCAAGAGGGGCGGAGTCTCGCATGTGATTCCACCAATGACCGTTTGTTTTCGCAAGTCCGCACACCCTCCGCCATCGGTCGCGAAATATCATGCGTACCGGGCCAAACACCCGTGATTACGCATTATCTCCCTCGTGGAAGTGGGTACATGTCGTCACTAGCTGCTATACTTGTTACCCGACTCATCAGAAGCACATCGGATCTAATGGTACTCGGGTCGCGTCTGATTAACCGGAGGTCATCTGCGATCACCATCATAGACTAGGCCAGCTAGCCCGTAGCGCACCACGAACGCCAATACACTCCCAGTAACCTATTCATTCGTAAATTTCGCGGAGCCGATTACATTGGTTCAACCATTACTCACTTGGGTAGCCATCAAGACTTGTACTAGCCGTTTCTCGGACATTGGTCCGAAGCGCACGAGGAAGAAATTCAGGATGGTCAAGTTGGTGGCCTCTAGGATCCGCCCGTTTTCCGGATGGAGGGTAAGTTCCGTTAGACCCAACGTTGAAAAGACCCGCAGAACGAGGGTGGCCAACTTGGATGGCGGTTCTGTGATCCCAGCTTTCGAGGGATGTAAAAGGTTGGTGTCACGATCAAATCTATCAATCAGGGAATGAATACAATGCGATTCCCAAATGTATCGTCAGGACGAACCTCGGGAGGCGATGCCTAGGGCACCGAACTAATCCAAAAAGCTGGGGACATGACAGGACGAAATTGAATATTTGGGGTAGGAAGAATAAGAGCAACGTCTTTGAGAAGTGACCTTGTATCCCAACGACCGAAAAGGCCATTCCAGTGACATAACAAAGGGTATCGCCGGGGAACGCGCGAGCAGGATACCTTGTACTCGTCATCGAACGCAGGGATGAGAAAGGAATCGTATCACGCACCAATTGTGATACATGAATCCCAGACAGACGCCGAGCAAGGGGAGCATAAAGTACAAGCTGAATAGATGCCTCCCCACCAACTCGCTACTGCCATAGGACATCCCGGCGTGCCATGCACCTCCCACGTCTACTTCGGCCTGACTCCCGAGGAGGTGAAGGGGTATCTTGAAATCTACGGGCCACGGAAGATACAATAGGTCATTCAGGATGACCGATATGGCGATGATGACTGCCTGGCTGACTTCGGACCCGTTGATGCCGGCGAGAATGTTGATGCTGTTGGTGGTGAACGTCGAGAGGAGTGACATGTACAAGTAATACAGTGGGCCTAGAACAGCGTCAACGATCTGGTGGACCATTCTAGTCGACACGAACCGAGATTGACCAGCACGCCAAGAAAGCGCCTGAGAGGGATTGGCACGACTACGTGTGTGTTGCCGCCTTCGGCGTAGTATACCATGAGCATAGGGATGGCAGCGATGATGGGTATTGGCAGTTTATGGCGCCACCGAATATCAAAGACGTCGTCCAGGAATCCCAGTATAGTGGCCATCAAGAGCGACAGCAGCGAGGAGAGATATACTGACAGCTGGACTCGGCACCGTAACGACATGGTACACCAAATCAGAACGTGACGTCTCACCTCATGGTGCAGGGAAGCGACGCCCTGAAGGCCTTCGAGGGTCTTTCGGCTCTGTGGAAGGCTTCCAACGGTGTCGGAGAAGGGAAATGGGATGAAGAGAATCAACAAGAGGATGTATATGGAGGCGCAGACGAGGCCCTGGCTCTCCGGTCTGTGCATGCTCAGTCAAGGGCAAGGATGGATTCGCCACGGAGAGCTTACATCGGGTCTTGATAGACCTTCAAGAGATCCTTTCCCTTGAGATTCGCCTGGACGAATGTTGGGCCGAGGGCTGGTATCAAGTAGAGGGCGGCAAGAAACGCGAATAGGGAGAAGCCGACGGAGGCAAAGAGGACGGGGAGGGGCGGCGGAGGGTCGAGGAGGGGACGAACGACGAACCAGGCCGCGACGGGGACGAGAGAGAGCAGGAACAAACTGGGCAGCGGTCGCGCAGGTGGTTTTGGTGCCATCGTCAAAGTGCGTGTCAAG
>JBBPRX010000890.1:0-10982 GCA_038093195.1 Boletus fagicola | reverse complement strand
CATGTTATGAAACTGCAACAAGTACGCAGGATTTGGGTACTGACCTGGTAAGGCGACATATCGAAATCGACCTTGGACGGACTTGCTGGACGAGATTCGTCCCCTTTGGTCTCGTCCACGGTCTGACTCGTCAAAATGAGTTTCGTCAGTTGCTGTATCCGCGCATTAAGATCTTTCATCGCCTTAGATTCGTCAATTTGCTAGAAGACGAAAAGAATAAGACATGACGGCTCGCCTCGACCCGAGGGATCGCGATTCAGGGATACACATACCTCTCGTGCGCTCATCCGCCGATTCCTCTCTGGTGCCTCCGCCTCTCGCTCTGCCAATTTAGTCTTGAGCTCTTCAATCTCCTTGCGGTACCTCTCAATGAGAGCATCTGTATCGACGACTTCCTTCTTCTTCGCACTCAGCTGCACACGCTTAATGCGTGACGCAAACTGCAGTGTGCTTGTACTTTCTGTTACAGCATGAACATCTGGGTTCATGGTGCAAACGACACTGATACGAGCATCTCCAGAGAGCGAAGGCTGAAGAAGACGCGTGAGCTTGGAGTTACGGTAAGGGACGTGGTCGCTGGTAGCAGGAATGGGTGAGTTTTCTAACTGCATTTCAGGGGACAATCATACTTTTTATTCTTGGCGGCATTCTCTGCTAAAGTACCGATGACGCTTCCGAGAGTAAGAAGACTGACGAGTTCCATCAACCAATGATTGACACATGGCGTGTCAGAGACAAACGTACCTGGTATTGATATACTTTCCTTCCCGCGTTCTCTCCTTGTCCGATGTTGCTTTCTCGGACCCTGCGAGATCGATCAGACTCTAAGGGCCATGTTTTCTGAGCGCGAATCCATGTCAGAGCAAAATGTGATCTCACCAGAACTGACATTTGTACACTCCTTCCTCCGATCGTCTGCAATCTCGTTCCTCCCGGTGTTGGTGGCCTCGTACCCGGTGTTTGTCTACCACTCGACTCCGCCTTCCCCTCGCCTCTTTCTCTGCTTTCAATCACAAGTCTGAATACGCTGTGACTCCGACTACTTCTCTCGTTCCAATCCGTGCTCGCAGTCCTGCGATGTCTCTCTCCTCTTTCCATCACTTCGCGTACGCCCTTTAGACTTGTGACGACCTCTTCTCGAAGAGGTGCTAGGATACCCTGTCCAATGATTTGTACGGGTTGCGTCGCCGACACCGAAGGGGGAGAAAGCAGGTCGTAAATGGTTTCGTTGTAAATCTCAAGGTAGGAGCAACGAAGCAGATATTCGCGCGTCGGTGTTTTCCTGATGTGAGAAAAGACATCTTTCATAGCTCTTGGGATGATACCTGGTTGGTCTTCATTTCCAGACTGCCACGCACATTGAGTACTCGAAAAAGAGACTTGCCAGAATGTACTTACAAGGGTGAAGGTCTTCCCACTTGCAGTCTGGCCGTACGCGAATATGACGGCGTTGTAGCCTTCCATCGCAGCACACACGTGGCTCCTTGCAACGGCGTTGTATATCGGTTTATTTTCAGACCCTGTGAGGACCTCATCAAAGTGAAATTCCGGAGGAAGACTAAGCGTCGTTTTAGCATGTTGTGGAAAAAGTTTAATAGCATTGGGAATGGAAATGTCCCAAGCGTCCTGTGCGGCCGTTGGGCGCATCCTGAGAAAAGTAAAAGATCGACTAAGCACACATCCACCACGGAACCAACACCAACAGCAGCCGCACCTAATAGAAACGAGAACCTTGTCTTCCTTACCATATTCGGGAGTGGGTAGCTGGCTTTCATCAATGTCCCCTGAGACGTCTCCCGGCTCGAGCGTTTGGAAGTCGACGAGCGCCTCTTCTGGGTCGACCCTACTCACATCCATGGACATGTCTCCAGGTCCCATGAACAGTGCCGGGGCGGGACTTGCGCCTCTCGGCGTGGAAGGTGTCTTGGGGCGTGACCCATCGTTGGTTTTCGTCGGTGTCCCTGGAACGGGTGCGAGAGATGCGTGCACCGGTGGTTTGGTGGTTCGAACCCGAGACTCGGTCGAGAGGACCGCCTTGTATTTTTTGGCGGTGTTGAAGATGGAGGGGGTGACTAGATCGTTGCCGGAGGCGACAGAGAGGGGTCGCTTGGGCGTGAACGGGGTGAAGCGGGCTAGTTTGGATGTGGAGGGCGTTTCCATGGACATGGTGGGGGGCTCGCTTTTGGTATTGTGGTGGCTACTGCTCTTTGTTCTTGCTCTTGTATTCGTCTCTGTCTCTGACGTTGTCTTGGTGGTGGGCGTCGTGGGCGTCGTTGAAAATAGTCTTGTCGTCGTCGTCGTCGTCACTGTCGAAGGTGTTCTCGGTATGTGCGAACGAGGCGAATTGGGTTTGATCAACCCTGGGAAATTGGCCAAGACGCGTGGGGGTTTCGTCGACGCGTCGTGATCACGTGCTTCTAGATCGTCCCCCAACTCGGGCTTTGGGGAGGATTTAGTTCTCTTGTTCGAAGCCATGGCGGTGTAATGCCAGGGCAGAAGGAACAGTGTGCCCGTGGTGTGCAATACTTGGCGTCGGCGCGTCGCACTATGCGATGCTGCATGGTCCGGCTCAGGTCAACCGAGTACGTCAATTCGATCAGTGACCAGACGCTTTGGTGCTAGTGGGTATTAGGAGCCTGGTGAGGTCAGGTTTCGTGCCGGACGTCCCAGAACTGGGTAGTGGGAGGACTCTAATCTCGCAGGTTTTTCGTCGGCACGTATCGATCCAATTTGTCGGTGAACCAATGGTGCGTCGGTAAGGCATCATGTATGTGATCCCATGCCCTACTCGTACCAGTCAAGTTCGATTGACCGAACCAGCGATTTTAGCTAACCTCGCACGAGGGTGCTAGCAGACGACACCAGGGCCTCTCTCGTAGATGAGTGGACTGCTCGGGTTGTCAGGCTTTCCAGGCGGTCGGGTGTCAGATCGTATGTTCTGACGCCAAGAACACGGGGCACCCTCAGAGACAAACGTAGGCGAAAAGGCAATCATCCAGGAGTTAATATAGAGCGCCCTGGCTTGCCTTCCGATCTCCATTTTCCGTATGGCGTGTGGGTAGTCTACGCTTTATCTCCCCCGGGTGTGCGAGCTACGCAGCTCAGTCACCCGTTGAATCGAGTTATAATACGGAGGATTCAGAGCGACGTGATCGCAATGCATCTGTTCTGTTTGTTTTCACCCACTTTAAGTACATCTGAACAGGGGTCGCAGGAGCACACTGTTGTCTAACATTTGGTATTTATATTAAAAATAGCGCGACTAACGGTCTTGTAGTGTAGCGGTTATCACTTGGGATTCTGATACTAATCTTCCCAAAACCCAGGTTCGAGTCCTGGCAAGACCTCAACTTTGTATATTTTTTCCTGCACTTCGGAACCTCTAGTAATCACGCCGTCCATCGCCATCTCGGTAAATTTTGCTGGGAGTTTCATGCAAGCATGGCCCAGTAACTATTTTCTGGTCCTTAGACACGATTAATCATTATCTGCATGATTCTTTTGCAGATTAGTTTCAAAAAACCACCGTCTGGACTGCGAACCAAAATTAAGATAATCTGTGCAGCCTTGATGGATTCCACCGCAAAAATGACCCCGAGATAAACCAGCTTGTTAGCTCTCTCACCATCACCAGGCACGACTTCGAAAAGTCCTGCGTCAGCGGCATATAATAACCCGGAGACGAATTTCGTTCCAGAAGGCCTTCTTACCCCCCAGCACTGACATACCGAACAAAAGATGAAAGTATTCATCTTCGGATTCGTGAGAGAATTGCGGCGAAAAGTAACGATCAAAAGCCGAATCCTAACGCACCCTCCGCAGAGCCTCTGGCTTCATCGGCTTCTCTGTCGCTCAGGCTCTTAGCAGAACAGGGGGAACATCGTGTACGACGTCACCCGTCCCGAAACAAAGGCGAAGCAGCTGACTGCAAACGAGAATACGCTTTCCCCGTTCCAATCTCGTCTCGCGCGAGATGAAGTGCACTAACTCAGTTTCAACCTTCCAATCATCCCCATCATCGATCAACCCATGCGCACATGGGCCCACCTGATTCCGACCATCGACGGCCTGCGTTACTGTATAGCAAGAGTGCCACCCTGTTGAATTTGATGTTCGAGGCGGCCGAGATAGGCCGGCAGGTTGCGTAGCATGCAAACCCGGGGGACGGTTTTCGCTCATTCATGTCGACGATATCGCGGATGTGTACGTCCGAGCGGTCGAGAAAGCGCCCTTCATCGGTAGGCTTGCGGTAGATGCTAGCGATCGGACTACAGAGCCCATCGACTTTCTTCGGAAGCTGATCCAGGTCTCCGGCGCCGAGGGACCACATGGGTGGATCGAGCCTACGAGCCGTGAGTTGTGTTGTTTGTCTTGCGGGGTTGGTTTGATACCGGCGGTTATTTGATCGGTGAACAGTGTTCGAGGAGGCTCTGCCGACCACGGTTCTCTTTCGCCCGTACCTTGCCAAGCCCCTGCTAAGTTGGTAGCAAAGGAAGCCAGGGTTGACGGACGGGTTGCCCCTGTACCATGCTGCCTGGAAAGTGTCCCATAGCGACCAGCCAAAAAAGACACTCTTCACAGCAAGCCACAAACCCAGAGGGTATCTACAGCGCGAAGATGTCAGCGCAACGGGATCATTCCGAGTAATAGCGAACAGTAGATGTAAAACAAACCAATGGTTGGTCACGCAAAAAAAATGGAATCAAACCAGGACCCGTGTATATCACATTCAGTCTGGCCACGACCTTGCTGAAAAGTGGAGTTTCATTGATCAATCTGCTCAGGGTATCCCCGAGATCGACAAAATGCTTCTATATTATCGCCCATGAATATCTGGAGGCAGGTCGTACAAAGCCAGTGTCCCGGTTTCCAAGTTCTGTAACCCTTTGTGCGCAGCAAAAATATTTCAGATATAAGCTGCGAATAAGGTGTATCGCGGAAGATCTTCTCCAAGGTATTTGCGTCGATATACGAATTCCACCAAGGAAGCTCGAGGAACTCGAAAAACTCCGAAGGCGGAACTATCCCACGTAAGTAAGACCAGTCTATGGCCAAGACATCAGCCGATTTATTGCATGCTCATAGGAGGGGCACCAACTTGATTCGCTCCACAAGGCTGCTCGGGCGCATTGTTGGCCTACTTATGTTGTACTCAGCCGTGTCGAGATCAAGTCAGGAGAACATACATTTCAGCGTGTTCACTAAACACTTATCCGGGGAGATCAAGATCCCGATTCTTGTCTGCTTGGACGAACTCGCCGCGTTGAAAACTTCACAAAACTGCTCATAAGACGCAGAGAGAGCAGGAACGACTTTCCGGTCTACGTTCGTCAACTTGCCGTGGAAGGCTCGTAACGTCGTGCTGGGATCCGACCAGACGAGATATGCTTCCAAGGAGCGATAGTCTTTATTTTCCGCTCGAGTTGAGAATCAGGGATAGAAAAATATAAATAACCACTGACTTTTCTGCGGAATAAAATCGGATCGGATGGCCCAAGTCGCCAGGTCCATCATAAACCTCCACGCCTCCAAAAGTGGTCCCATCTGTGAAGGCGGGAAAGTTTGCAGGAACTTGGCTTGCATCCGCCCAAGATTCTTCAGGATCTCTGAGAGACGTTTTGACTTGCTTTTCCCGACACGATTCGCAGGTGCGGAGCGGCCGTACAGCGTGCAAACGAACCATACTCTGTACAACGCCGTCTGGAATCGCTCAGACTCGTGCGGCGTGAGCCGACTCGAGGACGATCTGGGATCCTTGTTTCTGAAATACATGGCATGAGCGGCAGAGAATGCCGTGTAAACTCACAGAAACCGATCACCTCCAACTGTACAACGATTCGAGCTCTTGAATGACGTCGTGGTTAGTGGCAAGAATGTGGGCTTCTCGCGTGGTGACGATGATGCGAAGATCATTCTGTTGGAAATCTTCCTCTCTGGGAAGTTTGCTGACTGCCAGTGGGGCAAGCCACCCATGCCAATAGGATTCAACGTCCATCATAACTTTGAGGAGCCGCATGGCTGGTGGGGTGGCGGGACCGAGATGGTTAGATATGACAGCGCGAAGGACGGAAGCACGGCGGGTACTGAATACATTGTATACGAACTTTGAGGATAAGACGAATGACTCCAGGCTGTGAATATCAGAGAGCGCAGTGAGGATGATGTCCGTCAGGTCTACATCAAAAGAAAAGCTGGCAGGGATAGGGCGATGTTGAATCGAAATCATTCGTGACTTGGCTAGTAGTCGAGTGGTGGCAAGTGGCACCACTGGCAGACGGGGATTGCTCGGCACTCACCGGCCCGGGTGCCTACATAATACGTATGCATATGCCAACTGAGAAGGAAGAGCCACTGACTCGCTTCAGCACAGGTCTAGCATGTGCCACCAACCTGCTCGCTGCTATTTCATCGGACAGGGCCACCACGCTTCTCGCGCATGTCTGGCATTGTCTGCGCAAGCTGGACCGCATCCAGTCCGTTCTTTCCCTGATTTCACCTAGTATGCATCCAGCTGGCGTGATATGTCAAGCTTCCGGCCCGGAAACTACGTACAAGTGGCAGTTTGGAGGTTGCAAGGACTGCTTTTTATGGTCCTCATAGGGCCCATCCACCGTCGCAGCGTGGCAGGGAATGGGCCGTGACGCGCCGACGCCGCTTGACGATTCGATAATGCTATCCCAAGTTCTCGGTGTGTTCATCTTCGCACATAATGGGGATCGTACAGAGTTCTACAAGAGCCCTACGGCTATGCGCCGTCCTTCACCGAATCCACTCCTCTCGGTGTCGTGCGTGTACCATTTTCTCTGCTTCAACGAGGCATGCTGACATGTCAGGATGACAGACTGAGTCGTTCCAACTCGGCTCTTATCTGAAGTCTACTTACCCAGACTCGTCTTCGCCTCTCCACATCCTTGACATGCCTCTCAACCCTTCTCATTCCATTCCGTCTAGTTAGGTCAACGTCCACGCAAAGTCAGGTGGCGACGGTGCCGCGATCTTTGTCTCTAGTATCGCATTGTTGCAGGCGATGTTCCCACCAACTCTGCATAACAAGATCGAACTTGCCAACAGATCTACCATCGTTTTTCCGCTCGGAGGCTATCAATATGACCCCGTCGAGACGATCACAGCAGGAGGCGATCGTGTGCTCGATCCCTGGATCAACTGCAAGGTCCGCATGTCGCTCACAATTTCACGTGGCGGTCATATTAACAGCGTGTCCAGGCTCTTAAAAAACACGTTTCCGATGTTTATGCTTCAGATGAATTCAGACAGACTGTTAAGGATGTGCAGCACTTCTTCGGATCGATCCATAACTACCTGTTTGGCAGACCTACGACGCTTGTTGATATGGTAAGCTTCAAAGTTGCCTTTGCTTGTGTTAGCTTCTGAATCCTGCCTCTCGTTGTAGCGGAATATTTGTAGACACTTTCCTTGCACTCTTTCATTTCTAATTTCGTGTGGCACAGGTATATGACTACCCCAGCACGCAACTTACCCGCAACTAGACCTTCTGCGACAAAGAGCTTGTAGGGATTGGATGCCAGCACCAGCGCCACTGTCAACGGATCAAAAGGCCGCGCCACACCGACGCCATCACCCATTGCTGAGCTTCTCGTCGTCGAAAGCCCTCGCAGGGACGCAAACCCCTCGAGAACGGTCGTCTCATTCGACGTGCGAACTTTTGACAGCTTTCTCGCACAAGGACCTAGCGCCTCCATCAAGTTTTTCACACCTTGGTAGCGTCGGCATACTTTCTCGTCGTCCGTCTTATTCGATGCTCAATGCGGCTTTAGGTGTGGGCACCGCAAGAAACCGGTGCCTTCGTGGACCCAACTCGGTCGAGGCATGCAACACAAACTCAATATGGCCGATGTGGACTGTGAACAACACAAGGCACTTTGCCACGCAGGAACAAGTCGTGGGCGACGACGCAGTCTTGTACCTCTTGCTCCACGACGCCTCCGATCCCTGAGTCATGGCAAGTGTCTTCGGATTAGCACGCTCCTGACCATTCAACGGACCGGCGGCTATAATAGAATGTCGTCGCCAAAAGCTCACAAATCCTCTTGGATTTCCCTGGGCATATACGTCTGCGTCTCCCTGGGGCTCTTCCGCAAATACAACATCTGACCAAACGCCCCCTCTGTGCTCCTCGCGTTCAAAGACGAGGACACGCAGGAACCCATCGCGGTCGTTTACCCGTCCCCCCGCCTTGCAACCCGCCGCCCCCGCGCACTCAATGCATGGCTCCAGCCGCTTCCCCTTGTCGTTTCAGCTCTCCAAGGACGTGTTCCAATAGGTCAGCTGACATGATCCATTAGCATCGTCCTCAATCTGAATCATCTTGTTGACTCGGAGATAATATCAGTGTCGAAATTTTAGTATTATCATATATCATAGGTGGTATTCAAAGTATATTACTGAGCGTCTGAAGCGGCGTAAGCAAGTCTCGAAGCGAAGTTCCGCCACCGTCACATAACTGAAGTCTGTGTTCCGGACCAACTATTGATCTAAGGGTAAAGTTCAATGTATATTACTGAGCATCTCTCTGACAGACAAAGAGAAGCGGCGTCAACAAGTCTTGGAGCGAAGTTCCGCCACCGTCACACCACTCACAGTAACTCCGTGTTTGGGACCGACTCAAGTTGATCAGCACTTGTGTCTTAATGTTTCATCTTGAATTTCATCGGATCCCCCGGTGTTACACCCCTGTAATGCTGGCATTTTGGATCATATCTGTCTGGTCGACGTAACTAATGCTGACAGTTGAAACATTGATTTGAACTGTGATGACTTGTGAGGTGTGTAACTCGACATTTTGCTGATTCGGAATATTCATAGATTGGCGAAACACGTGGCCCTACCAAAACAACCGTCGACGTGGTTCGTCACATGGGCCTTTCCACATCTTGCCCGTTAATTAGTAGATAAGTGGGATACGCGGGATACGCGAAAGATGCGACGGCTATGAAAAGATGCGGGTTCGAAATGTAACTACATATTGGACAGGATTCAACAAATTCCGGGGAACCGAGAACTTATAAAAGGGCCCACTCTGGTCAATGACGATCCCCAGTGACTTCTACAGACCAACTTGAGGCCCTCTTAAAAACATGTTCGTTCGTCCTACTTCCATTTTCATTGCACTGTTTGCCGTGATTGGCGCCGTTCGTGCATGCACTCCGGTATGCTGCCAATCAACCGCCACTGTAAGTCGTGGTATCATCTGCTGTTGAGCCATGCTGACGATTACGCAACTAGACCATGTTCACTGCTGAGAATTTGTACGGATTAAACTGTACTCCCGACGATGGGAACTGTAACGAAGTGAAGCTCTGCTGCGGATCTTTGGTGAGTATTATAATAGCCGAGCCTACCAGCTCTCGCGATGAGACTGTCTGAGACTCGGATTTGTACAGGACGGCACTACCGCAATCGGTTGCTAAGCTTGGGCATACCTACTTCAGCTTTGTTGAGGTGGATCTGTGTCGTGGAAGGGATGATGCTCGTCATGTTTCTTGTTCCTGGCCGGTATCCTCAGGTTTTGCTTACCTTAGTCACCTGAATGAAAACTTTGGAAATTAGGCTTTGATATCTAGAGCCATACCAGTTTGGAATGGTGTGTTTAAATCAAGCACTGCCATTAATGTTAAGATCTGAAATGATCGGACAGTGACTATACTCCTGATCAGACGCACCCCAATATTCGTCTAGGCTAGTTTGCTTACGTCATAGAACTGCCACTTGTTTTGAGCACAGCACAAGTACTGTGCCGCTAAGCAGTACTGCATATTCGGAATTTACAGTCAACTTTGATTGTGAATACATATGCAGCTTGTACTATGTGGTACCCAGCGGACTGGAATTCAGACAAAGAGCGTTGTCGTTTGGTGTCATATCTAGACGTTTGACACCTTGATGATTTTGGTACTAACGGGACACGGCAAGTGCATAGTAGTATATGTGAGTTTCAAGTTCAAGAATTCAAGGGCCGACGCTGAAGTTGAACGTGTTGACAAGTCGACCATTAATATTGACAGGTTGTCTTTCTGGGACGGTCGAGTCACGAGACCAACCCAGAATATAGTCCGTGCATGAACAAGCGAAGTGGCGCGTCTCTTCCCTTAGCCCACTTCGCATCCACACAGCGTTGGCAACACTCGACGCTGTCCTATCGTAGTCTTTCTTTCGCCTATCCTAGCTACCTTACTAGTCCCCAATGGAGAACCCTAACAATGCAGCTCCACCAGACTATGCCACTGACATTTTTTGCAGAAGACAGACAACCCTTTAGAGATGCAGGGCTAACAGACCAATAAGCCACTGAACTACTCACTCAGCAGTGGATAATCAAAAACAACAGAGAGAAAGTAATCTGGAATAGATGACAAGAGGAAGCTGCTGTTGTGAAAGATCTAGGAAGATGAAGGGTCGAAGTGTGCAGCTAGATGAATGGTCTCAGTTATGTGTGGTAGAATGGACTGATTATTGGTAGTTACCTAGATGAACGGTCTATGTACACAGTAAGTAATTAGTTGGGGATGATAAGGAAATAGCTCACCTCAGTTGCGTGTGATAGAACGGACTGAGGTTAGTGGTCGTCAATCGAGAAGCTATATACTTGTAGCTATAAGTATCGGAATTGTGGTTATCCACTAAGTCCGATTATGGATTTTCTATATCCATTCCTTTATCCTTCACAATTCCTTTTATTCTCACTATTCATATTCTTTCGCTATTGAGGGTTAACCATATGTCTATTGACATATTCTAGGTCCTGTGATGTGTTTATGTCACATGACAGAACCGGTCTGGTCTAGACTGTTGTTCTAGGACCTTTATGACCTTGACATCATACCCTTCACCCTGATACGTTCTAGACTCATGTTCTAGACTATCACATGACTATCACGTCATATCCTGTGATCAGGAACCAGGGTATCTTACCCAGGGTATAGGGCTTATCTATGATGTCATAC
>JBBPRX010000889.1:0-10983 GCA_038093195.1 Boletus fagicola | reverse complement strand
CGATATCTTGACCGGCGATGTCCGGGGCGGATCCGTGGACACTGGAATGTCTGATGAGATCCTCCTATCATCCACCACGTTTACAACTCACGGTTCGCCCATAACGAAGCTATCCCCTGCGTTGATCGAAGGCACGAGGCCAAGAGAACCAACAAGGGCAGCCGCCGCGTCCCTGCAACGTGGAATAAGGACGAAGGAAATTCCCATGACAAGTAACGCACGAAATAATATCGCCATAAAGATTGGGCGCGACCATCACATCATAAATGCTGATCGGAGTCACTTGCTCAAGCTTGTAAGAACCAGCTATATTCAAAGTACTCACTGTGGTTCCCGGAATAGTCTACGAATGGTCAGCGATGATCAAGTAAGAGAGGGTCGGAACAAACCTATATACGGCACTGTCAACGAGCTGTTCCGCAATTGAGATACTATCGTATTTCCCGTTCATACCAGGTAGTGTGGGGACACCACGGACGGTCTCGCGGAAAAGGCCATCTGTGACGGAAAGCACATTAGATTTGTGAATGATAGTGACATGCTGAGACAAGATCATTCAGTTCAGTGGATCAGACTCCAGACTGCACGGACCTTGCGGGGTCGAGTCAGAGCAATTTTGAAGGCCATTTCCCCGATGCGGCGTGAAGCACGCTCCGTGATGAGGCGCGTTGCTCGGGTTTCCGTGCCATTCTCCCCAACGGTCTGTGTCTCCTCTTTGATATACTGAATCCCTCAACTATAACTAGGAATGTCTCTGCCACCATGACGTTAGACTCACAAGACATTCGGTATTCTCCCGGACGACCACTAGATCGACTGTTGGTTGTTCGTTTAGTGTGGAAGCAACCTGCCAGCATGTTCATGATTCCTCGCATTCGAGGACAAAATATGTACTCACAGAAGAAACAGGCCTGATATTAGCGTATAGATCCATTTTCTTGCGCAAAGCTACGATAGGCGATGAATAACCGACAACTTTGCGCGAGGGCGAGCTGAGACACTCAGCGTTCGTATAGTTATATGGAGACCTTCTGACATGAAGGAATAAGACATACCTGACTGCTCCAAATAAAGCGCAGTCGCACTCATTTTCCAACACCTCGACTGTCTCATCTGGCAGGGCGGTGCCTGTCCTCTGAAAGCACTCAAAACCAGCGAGGAGATCGATAAATTCGATTCTTGGTATCGAGGATCCCAAAGCTTGGATTGCAGCTTTTGCACCCTTGATGGCAGTAAGGAAATAGCACGAACAGCGGAAATTTCAGCCATACTGGGAGGACTTCTCGACCAATCCCGTCAGCGGGAATCATACCAATCTTGAGAGAGTTCCTGGCAATCGTAGCCATGGAGCGGAAAGGTGGATTAAATGCCATTACACTTGGTCGATAATCTCAATCGTGGAGAGGTTTTTCGAGTTTTTGAAAGTCACACTGCACGAGTCTGACACGCGGTCGATACGCGGTCACGTGATCTCGACATGTACTTATGTACCGTACGCGTGTTGGCCTTCGCGGTGGTCGTCACGATGAGCCAGTGTGTGTTGCTGAACAGCACCAATGTTCTTCCACAAACACAAGGTCATCCGCTGCCAACACCTCCAGAGGATGTCCCCTCAAAGCGGAGACCACCAACGCCAGACCCGACACCCACGAAACGACTGCGTCTAACGCGTCCAAGCAGAGAAACAGATGATGGCGACACAGAGGACTTCAGTTGCATTAAAAGTCACGCTCGTCGCCACACAATGTTCGGCCTGCTGCAGACATTATCTCGGCGCCCACCATCTAGCTCTCCGCGGATCATATGTATGCATCTCTTCCTCGTTGCATCGATATACATTGCCTATTGCTCACTCTCCTCTGTGCAAAGTACCTTCGCGCCTTATACTGCAGTCCTTTGTATCCTCGCACAGGTCTGACGTGTTCAGATGTTCCTCCCTTGCCGACCATACCTTTGTGACGCCACCCTATGCTTGCGCGTACTCTCATGGTAAGAGAATCCAGCATTTGAGCATAGAATTCCACTCATGTTGTCTAATAGGTGCCAGGGGTTGTGGCACTCCCATTCTTGCTGTAGCCACAGAAGAAGGCTCTGTGTCGTTCCTCGATACATCCAAGCGTCGTGAATGGGATTTCGGTATGCTTACTTACAATTCCCCAGTGCCTGTGCTCTACTATTATTAATAGAACCCCAGCGAACGACATTTCAACCCCATCAAAATGGTATATTCGATGTAAAATGGAGTCTGGATGACACCATGCTTGCAACCGCATCCGCGGACAAGAGCACGCGAATTTGTTCTGTCGAAACGCAAAACCTATTGCAACTGCTTCAGACTCACACCAGTTCTGTCAAGTGTATCGCATGGGATCCATCTCACCGTGACATCCTCAGCACAGGCAGCAGAGATGGGCAGATATGTGTATGGGACTTACGAATGGCAAGCAGCTGTGCTAGGATCGGAGAAGGTATTCCAGTCCTGCAGCCAGTCATAACCGTCCATGGCGCACATGGTCAGGGGAAATCGAACGGTGGACGCAAAAAGATAACTCCACTGCCACGGAGCGTCACGAGTATACTTTATGGCACGCGATCTCATGATCTGATCAGTAGTGGGTCATTTGATGGGTATGTCACAACCACCTTTGAAGATTTGATGTATTTATAAAGTACTTAGCATCCTGAACTTGTGGGACCTCCGTTTCCCGGTACCGAAAGACTCCAAACGGCATACGAGATCGCCTTGTGCGTCATCGCCAGAGGACGCAACAACAATGAACGGATCGTGTCGCCCGCGCGGAATCTCTAGCTTATGCGCTGGTTCTGGACCAACGTCTGGCCTCCTCTTTGCACTCGGAGCTGATTCCTGGCTGTACACTTATTCATCTCCTTCGTTGATACCATTGGAAGCGGAGACGCACCCAAATCTCAGAACTTCCTTCTACGTTCGACTTGCCAGCTCACCTTGTGGACGGTGGCTTGCCAGCGGGTGCTCGGGAAAGAGCAGCAGCTCCTTCCTAATTGATGTTAGCAATGCCACACGCCTGTCTGCATCGCCTTATTCCAAGCAATCATTGGCTGCCGCGGTAGAACTTCGTGGACAGACAGGAGAGGTCGGTGCCGTAGATTGGGCACACGAAATGCTGGCTACCTGCGCCGACGACGGTACCGTTCGGATTTGGAGACCCAACTACGATGTCTACCAAAAGTGTTTGTCGGACCCTGATGCAGAGAGATGGAACTGGAGTTGGTCACAGGATACGTATTCTTGCGAGAGGTAGTTCCGAATGTCACTTTGACTATTCGTCCAGCCATTATCCCACCAGACCTGTAATATAGTATACCAGCTTCCGAGCATTAATGACGCTGACTGCCAAGCAAGATAGGAGAGACCTTTGCGTATGAATGGTGTCATATACCATTGATCAGGTGTTCGTTCAATCGTCATAAAGGTGACCAGTATGCCCCTCTGATCATGGTGCCAGTGGGCTCGAGTGATAAATGTGATACTATAGTTCGTTGTTGTCCCCCATACTTTCTTACGGTAAAGAGTCACATCAGTCTCAAAGTTGCAATGTCAAAAAGCACATTCAAGTCGTTTGCTGTGCTTGGAGCTGGCACACTCGGTTTGCCTTTGGCTAAGGTCCGTAACTTGTAGAAATTGGCCGGTGCTTCACTCTAACCTCGAATATGTAGTCGCTGGTAGAGAACGGTGCCTTAGTCGTCGTATTCACCCACCCCTCTTCCACGCATAGGAGGTTCCCCTCGGGCACCACTCATGTGGTTGTCGATTTCACGGACTCGGCAACACTCGCTGAACAATTTCGATCGCACGACTGCAAGGTGGTCATTTCAGCAATCAACCATTATCACCTTGATGTGCAGGTCTCGAGGCCGCGAAGAACGCGTTGAGTATGGAATCCCGTCCGAGGGGCAAGACGGTATCTTGGGTCAAAAGAGCGAGTTCGTGGGTACGTGATCTTAGTCTATGCTTGAGCTTGAATTATATCCAATGCACCAAGATCAAGTCAAGGCAGCTGGGATACCGTATTTACGACTTTACGTATGTTCATGTTCATTCCCGTGTTCAAGGAGTTGGCTGAGTGTATTTACCAGTCGGGGCTCCTCATGGATTCTATCCCATTTTTCTTGGGGATCGACTACAACGCTAATGAAGCGATCTTGATTGGGGAAGGCAAAAAACCTGTATCATGGACTTCGCTTAGCGACGTGGCAGGTACTTATGCTCCCTGCGGGCGAGGATCAGAATTCCCAAAACTTTGCAGGTTATTTGGCCTACGTGGTCATGCAGCTTCCCGCGCAAGAGTTGAACGACCGCACCCTGCGCATTGAAGGTCAGCGTTTCAGTTTCCTCCAAATCGCCGAACATTATGGAGAGTCGGTCAAGATCGTGTACGCACCGCAATTATCTGGCGACATCGATGATCGTCGGCTCAGAGAGTACTTGCGAACGAAGGCAGAGACAGGTGCGGGCACTGTGACATACAATATCAAGACAAACAAAGTCGACTTCAAACTTGACAACGACCTTTGGCCTGGCCATCACTGGCTCACTGTGTCCCAAACTCTTGGCTTGTAGGAGAAGACTAGTTGCAGTCGAAGAATTCACGGAAGGTTGTCGTTTTTTCAAGTTGAGAAGGACAGAAGTCGTTGGCTATGGATACGTAATGAATTATTCGTTGACAGGACTTTCTTGATTTCGACCTTTATGCATCCAGCCTTTTTCCCGCTACGATTTACATCGTCATTAGTTCGTACAAAAAGCGGTGTTGGCACGACTGACCGGCAGGGTGGATTTTGTGCGCTCAGATCTAAACGCCAGCATTATGGGTAAGTTAATGAAGAAATTGATTATTCACAAGCGACGTACCGATGGCCAACGCAACATGCTCCTTGCACAATTGACAAGGAACATGAAAAGCTACTACTGGTGGAGGGCGTGAATTCAGGGTTTGTTCTGCCTCGCACTCTCAACTGGCGACAAGCAGTAAATGTTCGACCTCGAACTGGGCTCAAATTACAAAGCAATTAGGATACGTGCTTGGTTACACAGCGGGTATACCAATATTCGATCAAGATCAACTGTGCGAGGATGTAAGAAGATGATGCGAGATCTGAGAAAACAGTTCTATTTCTTTTGGATTGCATTCACCAGCCTGACCACAACTGATAAACAAGGTGGAGTTAAGGACAGGAATCACTCACCAATCGAGGCCTTCTTCTAAACCTTCACCTTTAGTAGCACAACTACCGCGCACACTCCATTGTCTCGCGGTCTCCGCGCCCGCAAGTCCCAATTGTTCGCTGACCTCTTCCGGTTTCAGCGCGCCATCTACGTCTTGCTTGTTGCAGAACACGAGGAGGGGTACGCCATTCAGCTCGTCCTCCGAGAGCATGGTCAACAACTCGCTCCGTGAGGTTCCGAGGCGAGAATGGTCGGATGAATCTATAACATAAACGATGGCAGATGTGTTGGGAAAGTAACACCTCCAATACGGTCTACATGGAGTCAACTCGTGCACAGTATCCAAATGCAGGACGTGTTCTCACCGGATGCTCGACTGTCCTCCAAGATCCCATACTTGGAACTTAATATTCTTGTACTGGTACAAGTCAGAACGAGTAACCCGATGTCGGAACTTTGACGCACCTCCACAGTCTCGACATTGAACCCGATTGCTTCGAGTCCAAATACGTCAGCTATCCTGACCAGCCAAACTACCAAGAACTCACTGGGTATTGTCGAAACTACTTCACCAATCTTGCTCGGGATTATAAGAGAGCCCAGTTTTGGAGCCCAAGAACTCATACCTGCAACCTGTACAGTATCGTGGTCTATACGCACATGTAAGACATAGGAGGTTGCCGATCGATGCTAGCTCATTCAGCATACCTTCCCAGCCGAATCGAGACCAAGCATTAATATACGGACATCCTGGTCCTTGCTCCATCGCAGAAGTGATGCGAATGAGTTAAGCAACGAAGAAAAAGTGAGACCCATGGAGGAGAAAATAGTGAAGAGCAAACTGTACAATGAATTGGATGGGGTTTTGCACCCGAGCGTGAGAGATGACTAGCTTGGTCTCCACGTCTCACATTTACATATTGGTAGATCTTGCTAACCATCTCTACAGCCTACCTTGTCCTCTCTAGTGGGTGTTGTATCTGCTACCCGACTTTGCATGCTCATTCTGTACATATATCGTCAGTAACAGCTGATGTCCGACGAAAGTACCAAGAAGGTTACTAAAAAACACCGAAAGTCCGAGCAAAAGGAAAAAGGGTCCAAGGTAAAGAAACGCAGAAAGTCGGGCCCAGGAACAGCAGAAGACGGTCATGGCCTCTGCGAAGGTCACCAGCGCTTTAACCCTTCTATCACAAAATCTGAATCGATGAAAGATCCCACGTTACCTCGGAGGGCTGAAGAACAACTGTCTAATAGTGGGACACCACCCGACACGCCCCCAAACACGCTGAGCAAAGCGAAGGTGTCAGGGAAGCGGAAGCGGACAGACCGTGATGCGGCAATGCGCGACGAATCTGTTAATTCTGAGGCAGACGCTTCTGAATCCGAGCCTCAAAGAAATAAAAAACGCGACGAGGATCGAGAGGATCGGATGGTAAGTGATATGGAAATATGATAGAAGAGGATTCTAAACCTCAAGGACGTAGCATCGTCTGCCTTACCCAGATCCCGCCGTAGACGAGTCACTCTCGGAGCAATCTCGCAGGGGTAGGTAACAATCGTGCCTAAGACTGATGGTATCCTCAAGTTTGCATTAGCCTTGTCGTATGCTTATGAACGATGTCGAGGAAGCGAAGCCTGGAAGTTCAACAAAGGCAGACAGAATTGGCTGCTACGCAATGTCTGGTCGGAGCGCGCTGTAAGCTCACAGGTTCTCGTTACCATTCAACGTCATGTTCGGAGTCGTGCAGGTACCCGAGAATCATATCCCACTCGTGATCAAATACCTGGTTGGCATCAGGGGCGGCGCTAGAGAGGTTAGTACACGTGCATACATCGTTGTTGACGACGCTGAATTTGGTTGCAGAAACTGGTTGGAGAGTGCATTTCGAAAATGTCAACCTCCGAGGAGGCGCCGATCCAAGGCGCTCAGTCATTCGATGACAGTGTTAAGGTCAGGCCTATGATCAATCAGCAACCAAACACGTCACGAGCCCTATCCATCCTCCACGCACTCAAGAAGAGCAGCTAAATCTATGGTTTTCACTGACTTGAGGGGTCACATGTTTGGTATTGAGAACTCTGAGATGATGTACCAGGTACATGGAAATACGTGATTGGTGGGTCAAGCGGAAACAGGGACCTGCATAGCTGCCGTCACCTCAAAGCTGCCAACAGTTGCACGGACCCGAGGATGCTTTGCAAAAGAATTTGCTGCCAGTTTGACTGCTCCCCTGAATACTTCGTCCTCCAGCTTACGCTCAGCATCAACCGGTCCCAATAAAGCTTCAAAGTCCTTACGGACAACGTCGACGACCGCAGCATCGACCACAGTTGACTGACCATTCCGCAAGGTCTGTAGAACGCCCGCAGTATTGATCTGGCTCTCTGTCCAAATAGGTTCCACATCATCCTTGCCAATGCCAACGTTAGCACGTCCGCCGAGCTTCGCCCAGTCACTTGAGCGGTTGATGTTCAACTCCGTAAAGATGGTATCGATTGCGCGAATAAGACCGTCGATTTGTTCGGTGGTGTGGCCAGGCGTGACAGTGATTCTCAAACGTTCCTCGCCGACAGCGACGGTAGGATAGTTGATAGCCTGAACGTAGATGTTATGTTCGTGCAACAGTTTATCGCTTGCCAGCTTAGTGAGCCCCGCATCTCCTACAAGAACTGGCACGATGTGGGACGGTCCTGGGATGACAGGGATATCGAGTTCAGCGAAGCGTTCCTTGACCTTGCGAACATTGACTTGTTTCAAAGCGCGGTCGCCAATATGATGTTTCTGGTACATGATCGAAGCGCAAGAGCCGGCGACGCTGACTGGTGGGAGTGAGGTGGTAAAAATAAATCCTGGGGCGTAGGAGCGGATCATGTCGATGAAATCGCGTGAGCCAGCAACGTATCCTCCAACACAGCCATAAGATTTGCCCAAAGTACCTACAAAATAGATCAGAAGACCCAAAGTGCAAATATTAGTGTTCAGCTTACCAGTGATGATGTCAACACGATCCATGACGCTACCCTTAATGGCCTCTGGACCCTGGCCAGCTTTCTGATGCGCTTCGAAATCGAGATGTTCAGCGACTCCCGCACCACGAGGACCGTACAACCCCACGGCGTGAACTTCATCTAAGAAGGTCAAAGCGCCATACTTCTTCGCCAAATCACAGATTTCATTGATGGGTCCGATGCTGCCGCACATAGAATAGACGCTTTCAAACGCAATAACTTTCGGAGTCTCACGAGACCACATCTTCAGCTTGTTCTCTAGATCCTCCAAGTCGTTGTGCTTGAAAATAACCTTTTTCGCACCAGAATGACGGATACCTTGAATCATAGAGGCATGATTAGATGCGTCTGAGAAGTACACCAAGCCCGGCAGCTTCGATCCGAGGGAAGAAAGGGTGGCGTCATTTGCCACGTAGCATGAGGAAAAAACAAGGGCCGCAGGCTTCCTGTGCAGTGATGCTAGTTCCTTTTCTAGAGCGAGGTGCATAGCACTGTTCCCAGCAATGTTTCGCGTTCCTCCGGCGCCAGCACCATACTTGTCCAGAGTTCGGCTATGCACAAGAATTAATGAAAGTGGGATCGGGCATGGTGGTTTCTACATACTGCATTGTTTCGAGGACAACCGGGTTGTTTCCCATGCCGAGATAATCGTTAGAGCACCACACCTCAACTTCATCCTTGACATTGGCGGTGTGAGCAACTGGGAATTTGTTCGCAAGCCTATTGATGTTATTGAAGTAACGATAAGACTGGTCCTTGTGCTTCTTCTCAAGCTCTGCTGCGAAAAGCTGTTCGTAGTTGAAGGTACTTTCGTTGGGATTTTGCGCGCCGGCGACCGGGACTGGCGCAGCAGCGTTATGGAAGGGACAGCCACCTGCCACCACATCAGCGGCAACCGGAGCTTTCTGGGCTGAAGCGGTTTCCGCCTTCGCAGCGGCTGCGAGGTTCTCGGCCATGCGGGCAGCTGCTCGAGCAGCGGAAGCATGGGGACATTTGGCAATATCAGCGTCGGTGATCTGGGAACCGGGGAATATGCCCTTGCTGTGATGAATTTTCTGGACGTCTGGCTGAGCGGCGACACTGGCATACCCAGCAACCGTCTGGGTGGAGCTCAGCTGCAGAGCGGGACCCATGATAGGACATTTCGTAGCTGACTCGGTAAGCTGGGAAAGGTAAGGGAAGCGAGAGGATGCAAGGCTAGAGAGGGAACGGAGTGTCTGCGTCCGCGTCCTGCCGAGGAATGGGCATGCTTTCTTGAAACGTGAGAGGGTCACAAGCTTTTCCATGGCGGTAAACGAGATAGAGGCTATCTGACTGAAAGGCTTGAATCCAAGGCTCTGTGCGCAAAATGAGAGACTTACAGCTTGCGGGTTTCTGTGTAGCGATATCGATGGAAGGAAATGAAGTTGGCAGGGAGGACGCTCGAGGTTATAAGAGTTGAATTAGGCGGACTCCGATTGGTTAATAGTCACGTGATTTTTTATAATGGCACACGTTTCTCAGATCTGTAATTCGGTTCTTTTCTCTCCAGCGCGAGCCGATCAATCGGAATGTCTCACTCCTTCGCAGCCCATCCCATTTGCGGTTACTAACGTTTCACTTTGGCCTTGCCACCTCAGCCAGGAACAATTTGCTCGATACCGTCTCCCAGTCTCGGATAGTCTCGGAACCCCAATTTCACTCGATGAGTGCAAACAATCCATCTATCAGATTGTCTAGCAAGCCTCTTGCAACGTTCCCAACCACCCACGGACGTGGCAGATTCTATCACCCAGAATCCGGCAAACGGCCGAATAATTATTATATACCATGTCCGAGGATATCATTCGATTCCCTTGGCAAACCTTCCTTGGGATTCGTGTTGATACCAACTGTAGGAATACAACTGTCTATTGGTTGGGGTCCTGGGCGGGTCCCTCCCATGTACATCCGAGTCGCACGGTGGTTCTCACCATGGCAGTTATACTGCGGCCCGGCTGGGGATATAGGAAATCTGCCGACCAACTCTCGTGCACATGAATTAGAGATCTGTGCATGATGGCCTTGATAACACCGGTCCTGGGTACAGCCTGGGATACGTACGGGTACGGAGGATGTCCGGATACCGCTTTATTGAACTCGATGCCGTTTGCCTTTGTAGGAGTCCAGTCAAACACAGTCCAAACATCTGACGTGGTTCCGCTTTGAGTCGCTTCACGAGAATTGCAACGATGGATTGTGCTTCGTATTACCTTTCTCATACACTGTGTGACTCACATATCCATGAACGTTTGAACGATCTTACTTCGTATCATAAAGGATGGCATAAATAGACTTAGGCAGCGCTGTATGACCAGCCTACTAGATTTTACATTGACAGGGGTAATTGTTTAATTAGTCATGCAAGTTGACAGCCTGCATGCTGCATTGCGCGAGGTGTCGGCAACTGCACACGTACCTCAAAGCTGCCCGAGTATTAGTATATCCACTTCGCTGATATTCCAGCACTTGAACTCGTCGTCACTTACTCCCTCTGTTTATCATCTCTATGGCCGGTTCGAGCTCATCCCTACATCTACCTATTCCTCCTGCTCGTGATATACCTGTCACCTTCTCCGCGAGCTTCAAAAGCTGGTTTGCTTGTTTTCATCCTGGTAATCCGTTTGATCTGACGCGGGAATATCTCCTAGGTGGAGCGCCGGAGAGAAACACGGCGCTGCAGCGGAAGGGCGGCTTTTGAGGTATGGATACTGTCCTGGGTATACGACCTTGGATTTAACCCAGTC
>JBBPRX010000888.1:0-10985 GCA_038093195.1 Boletus fagicola | reverse complement strand
TGCCTCTGGCAAGGTTGAAAATGTGGTCTAGGCAACCCATCTCATCAGTTCTATCCTCCCCTCTCCTATCACTTCCCATACTATTTATAATATACTCAAGTATGTGTTTCTAAAGGCTATAGTCAACAAACAAAATCATTATTGTCTATTAGGCATACCAAATTTCACCATTCCTTGTGCTTTTCTGTCTTGCAAAGGTTTTCCTGTCACTTTCTATATATATTTCCTTTTACCTGACTAAATGATCCTAGTCCAGTACTCCATACTCTAGGGTTGGTGCTTGAGAGCAAAGAAATGCCTACAGTATATTGTCTATGTGTCATATACCATACTTCTCAGTACAACTCCAGCCTCCAGGCACCCCATCCAACTGACTCCACTCTTACTCTGGTGCATTCTCGCCCAGGACTCAACTCCTCAACTCTGAACTTCAACCTCTGTCCATAGTTACTATATTAGTACTAGTTCTGCTTTGTAGATACCTCCACCCCTGTGCTTACATAGAAACACAGCTCCGGCTTCGTCATTACCTGGACATTACTCATCTACACCACCTCCATAACATAATTCCTGTGTATCTCCAACCTACTGTATTTAAACTTGTAGATACTCTGTACTCTGTCTCAGCTTGAATATCAACTTTGATACCTGACTTCTCTTTTCCAAGTCTACCTCCAGTCATCTCCATGCTTCTCCAAAATACTGAGATCACCAATACTCAGCAAGGGTGCACCACATACAGTGAAGCCAACATCTCAACACCTCCAAAACTCTGGAACATCGGAGTTATCTCCAGGAGTTCGGAATGGTCTTAACACTACATATGCCTAACAGACAAGAATGGATTTGTTTGTTGACTACAGCCTTTAGAAACACATACTTGAGTACATTATAAATAGTATGGGAAGTGATAGGAGAGAGGAGGATAGAACTGATGAGATGGGTTGCCTAGACCACATTTTCAACCTTGCCAGAGGCAATACTAAAGACAATTCTCCTTTTGTCAGTAGGAAAAAGCTTGGAATGACATTTTAATTTGATGTTTTTCTTGCCTTGATGGATCTTGTTGATCATTCTGGACACAATAGATTTCCATAGACCAGTTTGGGAGGATATCCTCCTAGTAGAAAGGCAAGATTTAGAGTGAAACACAAAATTGGCTCTAGTAAACATAGAACTGAGTTTTATAGTAAAGTAAGGTTGGCTGGGTGGTGTCCATGCCATGTACATATATTGCTAAGGATGATGTTGGTGACATAATCAAATAGTTTGAAGCACAGCATTCATCAGAATCTTATGCTATTTACTAAATAGTGACTGACAATATCATGGTCAAATACATATGTACATAAGTGTCCCAATGATATGTCATTTTAATATGGTTATATCTTAGTGCCATGGCAACCAAATCACATGACCAAGTGCTCATTGTCAAGGTGGGGGTTAGGGCTATCAATGACTCAGCAAGGATTAGGGTTATGGACTTTTGGTTCTCTCGCAACTATCAAATTCTTCCAAAACAGCCCAACATTGGGACACTTTGTTCAGCCACTGTAATATTCATATCAATAGTAGTGATGGTTGCATCAATACTAGAGTAGCATGATGCTTTTATTATAAACATCATATCATGGAATGTTTGGGGTGTGAATGAAGCAATTGGAGTTCGTCCGGACCAAAAAGTCAGATTTCTAGAGTGTCTGGTTAGTGACCAGTCTGGATTATTCTGGAGTAAGGATCCAACACAGATCAATCATCCAGTGAGGTTAGTGATGTGTAGGACTTCATCCAACTACATGAGCTGTTCATATCCATTAGGAGCGGTGGTTTGGAGGATTACCTTTCCGATACCAATGGCTCGTCCATCAGATGGTGTAGCTGTTGTGATGGAGATGCTTCTTTCAATCTCACTATATTCCACAAAATCATCAATGCAATGTGTAAAGTGTTGTGATGCACCGGAATCAAGTATCCACTGGGTGGTACTATCTGGATGAGACTTTTCTTTTCCCTTACATTGGACAAAGCAAGCAGGTGGGTTGGAATGAACACACATATGATTTTTTCCTATAGCTACTAGCGTATGTACATGCTTAGCAGCTGTAGGTGAGAACAGAACAGAGCGTCATTCATTATTAGTGTCTGGAATGTCTGAGTCAGGCAAATTTACATGTCTAAATTCCAAATCTATGGCAGAGATGTCATCCGTGCAGCAATCATCTTTGAGATAGAAGTCATCCAGGTATTCTCCTAAGAAGGAGGCATCCTCGGGCATCGGGGTGCCAAGGGAAATGATGTCATCCTCATCTTGATCACAGGAGAGGGCAGGAGGGGCAGAGATGTGCTCAGATAGTCGAGCACATTTAGGAGTGAATTCTCTGGAGTTATTGGAATCCATGTTGGTATAATGTGTGGTGAGTAAATCACCAGGTGATGGCGTTGGGGTGGATGAGGTGCAGGTTTCAAGGGTCTGGATAGTTTCAGAAGTTGGCTGAATGTCCATGGAGTGGATGAGGTTGAAGGTGGTGATGGTCTGGGTGAAGGCTGGCAGTCCATAATTTGTTGCTCCAGATGTGTGAGCTAGGAGGTGGGGGTCCAGAATGGAAGTGGTGGCCAGAGAAGCCATGTAGTGGGCCTCTTTCTTCTTCTTCCATTCGTTCGCATGCTTGTTGCACTTCTTCTTGTGCTCCGAAGGTGGATAGCCTGGTTTCTCCTTTCCGCATGAGGCTTGTTGACCTCCGGACTGCTGTTGTGTAGTGAACATAGGATCCCTGTCCTTTCGTTTAACTGCGGAAATCTTTCTCACAGTTTCTTTCCTGGCAGGGGTAACTCCACCTTGTTTCTAGAACTGGGTCTGCTGCCAATGTAGGATGGCAGCCTGTTTGATTGCAGAGACCGACAGTTGTTCCGGTGAAGATCTGGATCTGGATCTGGAGGGTTTCATACCAGCCTGTTGATCGAATGAATGGGTTATGAAGTCCATTTCCTTCGGCAGTTTTGCCAGAAGGATCATGGCTTCTACTTTCTCTGATAGTGGGTATTTGAGAGCTTTTAGTCATGCAAATTGTCCAATGATATGGGACATGGATGGAGCCGGAGATGCATCACTGGGGATGGTAGCATCCAGGAGCATTTTGAACTCCATATATACACTGGCAATACTGGGTTTTGCATACTTGTCTCGGAGAGACCTCCACATATCTCCAGCAGTAAGGCACATCGCTAGAGATTGTTGGATTGGGTATGTAACCTGGAGCTTCATTAGCCCCTAGCTTTTGCATTATCTACTTTCCAATCAGTAATAGTGACAGAGTTGTGGTTGTGAGTCTAAACCTAAAAGGTATCTGATAGGGTGAAGATGAGGAACTGATCCGAAAGGAAGATGAAATCAACATAAATGATAAGAAGGAGGATGATAACTTGCAGAGATAAATCCTAAAGAGGATATTTTGCTGTCTGTGTTCTTCTTGACTCACAGTACTTGGAAGTACCAAATCTTGAATACTCTTGCTGACTCTCGAGGTTGAGTAACCAAGACTAGACAACTATCTTAGAACCAGTGTTCCAAGGTCATCTAGTGCTATATTATATAGTGGCCATAAGGGCGCATGGACCAAGGAACGGAATGGCTACTCTAACTAAATAAGGTAACAAGGGCTAAGGGTTATGATGTATCGTGTGAGCAGTTAGTAAGTAAAAAGTGGAGTGTGGGAGGAAGAAGAGTGGAGTGGGAATGGATATATGTCATGGGAAATGATAAGAGACTGTACCGTGGGAGTAAGGTCGACTATTGGTGGATAAGGTGTGAGTGAGAGCAGAGATGAAGAGAATGGTGGCAGCCAATAGGAGAGGAAAGATATCTAAGGAGAGGAACATCAGGTGACTGGTCAGATGACTGTGAGAAGGATCATGTGATGTGAAAGGAAGAAGAGCAGAAAGGGATCACATGATCGTGGAAATTGTCATGTGACTTCTAGATGAAAAGGAATGGAAATGGGGTGAGAAGTGAAAGTTAAAATGAAAAGAAGTGTGATTATGAACAGATTCATAACAGTTGTCTCCATCGCCAGTGGTAACTAATTCCAGTTCTGGGTCCATGATCGCTTTTCACCTATCCTCGGCTTGGAGAAAGGATTCCATCTCCAAAGCCCACGTGATGTAGTTTGATCAGTCGAAAATCTGGACATACTATAGTTTGTGAGTTGTGAGGTCATGTTTTTTGGGAGTCTGCAATAAAGTACTGTTAGTGTACATATGACATTGGAGTAAGTTGGATGGGCATGGGTTTGCCCTATGCAGCTCTTTACATGACCTCAGACAATATGTGGAATTGTTCTTGCATAGTTTGGACCAACAGAATTTATTCCTCATCATTGGTGGTAATACATCACCATGTCCAGTCATACGGCAGTATGGACTTTGCCGAGATCACTGTGTACATAGCTTCAAGGTCAGAATGGACATCGATTGGATACAATACAGGGGTGAGATGGCAGCTCAAGTTAGGTCAGACAATGTCATCCTTCCATACTCAATGCCACTTAGGGCTCATAACCTGTTGAGCAGGCATAGGGGAAGTTGTACTGTGAGAGAGAAAGAGTTGAAGAGTGATTATATTTGTCAGGAGATGAATCCTGGTATATATACAAGTAGTAGTATCTAATGGAGAAAGTACCTAACCAGTCCCCATGGAGTAGCAGACAAGCGGAATGAAACCTATCTATGTCCACTGTATTGTAAGTGTGTCCGGTCTAACTCCTTCAGTGTGGCTAGATACAAGTCTGGTGTATGTCCGGTATGGGTCCTAAGGATATCCTCCTGGCCTACTTCTATCCAAAGTAGGTTTTGGACATCAGTCTTCCATTGGTTGTAGATCTGTAGGGCTTCATTTTTGTGTTTTATGAAGTAGACACAAGGGAAACAACTGAAATCATTGATGATGACTAGCCAAAACCTATTGTTAAGACTGCTGGTGGTGGCAGAGTCTTGACAAGTGACTTGAGTGCGGAAACTCAACCGCTAGTCACAAACCAGGTGGTAGCCTGACTCATAAGGACTAGACAAGAATCTGTGCGCAAAAGGGAGACAGGATGTCCTCAGGGGTGGACAGTGGGAGTAGCTTGAGTTGAGCTACAACTGCTGAGGGGTGACCAGAAAGTCCTTCCTTGGGTTCAATGGGCCCAAGGGGTGTTAGCGAAGGTGAAGGTAGTTGACAATTGACCAGAGGGTGAGGCAAGCTTGATTATAACCCACTTGCTAGGGTATGGGACCGCTATAGGCTGGGAGGCCTATAGGTATGAGTCATCCTCTGATGACAAGTGAGACAAGAGATGGCCTAGCCTCTAATAGATGAAGGAGACTGAGTGAGATGGGGTTAAGCTAGGGCCAAGGTTAATCCTAGCAGAGAGGAGCTGACAATATTTGGGGATGACTCAGGAGGAGGGGGTTGGCGAAGGCAACAAGAGTAACGAGCACTGGAGGAGTACAAGTGGGAGGAGATCACAGGGAGCCTGAGCCTTAGTAATGAAGGCTGACTTACTATATCCTTAGAAGACTAGCACGAGGGCTTGTGCAGTCAAGAGTACACAGAAATAAATAAATTCAAATTAAAGGGATGTTACAGGCAGCACTCTAACTTATATACTACTGTGAGACGATTAAGGGCAGGATGCCTGGATATGGTAAGAGTCTTTAGGGTAGGTAAGAATGCCCAGAAAGGAAGGAACACATTGTGTCACATATGGTCATGAGGCTACATACATATCAAGGAGCATGATGAGAGGGAGAGGGATCAGACTGGAAGAGAAGCTGTAAGGACCAGCTCTTAGGTGAACCAGGATTAGGAAGGCAGTGGGGATAGCCTTCAGGAAGGATAGGATCATCAAGGCAATGACTCAGAAAGAGTAGGATCAATGATGCTGTGGGGGGACAGCACTCAGGTGATGTTGGATGAAGGCTATGGGGAATAGCCATCAGGAGAGGATCCAAGGGAGGAGTCCGAGAGAGCAACTATTGGAAGTAGTCATCAAGGAGTCCGTGACAAGGATTGTTATGATATACAATATGTTCAAACTTTTTAATACTTACACATTTGTACACCATTTTCACTTCATATTATCAATGCATGCATGTGACCAACATGACATCATCAGCACTTGTACTTAATTTCCACTCTTCTTTTATGCACTGCTTTTTTTATTCCCATCATTGACTTCCTTTTCTCACATTACTCATCATCATTTGTAATCTTTCACACCTTATCTCATTGTCCATGCACACTCTTGTACAGTATATAAAGTAGGGACTTACAGTGGCTCAAAAAACTGTCCACATGTTTGGACATTTTCCACTAAACACAATAAAACACAATAACACCTAACACCTGCCCTACACCATGAGTGTATGAAATGAAGTGCATGCCATTGGCTATCTACCAGTCCAATGGTCAAGAGATTTGAATAGGATTTGATGGAATGGCAGACATTTCAAAGCAACAACTCATTTGGACAGTTGTTTGACTTTGTATAAATCTGGGTATCTAGTCCTTGGTATGAGCTCCTTTGGCCTTGATAACTGCTTTAATCCTTCTAGGCATGCTTTATATCCAATTCTGACACTACTCCACAGAAATTCTCCCCCACTCCTCTACTAATATTTCCCATAGTTGATGAACTCCTGTAGAAGCCATTTTATAACCTAAAAGGCATCTTTTGAGGTGATTCCAAGTGTATTCAATAGGATTGCAGTCTGGAGACTGGGCAGGCCAATCCAGAAGCTTGATTCCCTGCTCCTCAAACCAAATCTAGGCTCTTCTGGAGGTATGCTTGGGATCATTATCCTGCTGGAAGATGACTTCATCTTTAGGAATTCCAGATTCCTTCATACTCTGCAACAATCCTCCCTCCAAAATGGCCACATACTGTTCAGCATCGATTCTGCCCTCCACCTCACTCAAAACCCCCACTCCATTCCACCCAATGCAGCCCCATGAACCTCCTCCAAACTTGACTGTACCTTTGACCTTTCTAACAATCAGCTCTTCTCCCTGCTTTTTCCATACATACTCTTGCCTATCTGACCCAATCCTATTGAGCTTGGTCTCATCTGACCATATAATCATTTTCAAGTCCTCTATAGTCCAATGCTGGTACTTGAGAGCAAAGGCCAATCTCCTTTTCCTATGGATAGAAGAGAGAAGAGGTTTCTTCTTCTTTACTACAACCTTCAATGAGGTCTCCTTAAGGGTATTCCTTACTGTCTGGGAGGAGACAGGAGTATCAATGATGAAATTGATAAAATGAGTGGCCTGAACTGCATTATCAGCCTCGCCAGTAATGATTTGCTAGACAATAGCGCTCTTGTTGGTGGAAGTAAGTTTTGAAGGACAGCCACCATGAAGTCTAATCTTTTCTGGCTGGAGTTTCTGAAAAACCTGGCATACTGTAGACTTCCCTAGGCCAGTTTGGGAAGCAATTTTCCTAGAGGAAAGACCAAGAGAGAAGAGAGAGATGATGTTATTCCTCTGAAAGGTGAAAATGGATTTCATAGTGAAGGTGGGAAAATAAACATGGAATGGTGGGGTTTATATATGGTTTTTGACACTTAGTTACATAAAGGTGACATAATATAACCCTTACCAAATGTATGTAATGATATTACAGCATTCTAGGGTCCAATATACATATGTAATCCAAACTTAAAGTCAAACAACTGTCTGAATGAGTCATTGCTTTGAAATGGCCGCCATTTCATCAAATTCCATTCAAATCTCTTGGCCATTGGACTAGTAGATAGCCAAGGGCATGTACTTTATTTCAAACACTCATGGCCTAGGGCAGGGATTAGGGCTATTGTGTTTTATTCTGTTTAATGGAAAATGTCCAAACATGTGGACAGTTTTTTGAGCCACTGTATGACTGGCACTCCCAGTCTAATCCACTTGTGTTTTCAGACATTAAGGCATGACTCTTATCCTCCTATCTAATCACTTGGGTCTAGGAGGGAACCACAGAGGGGATCCAGGAGTAGGTCTTCCAGAGTAACATCAAGGGTGAAGGGTCTCTATCAGGAATCATGACTTGGGGTATGTGGGAAAGAAGTGAAGGGGAGTCACTTTAGGAAAATGTCATATCCTGTATAATCCAATAAGTATAACTCTGATCCTCTGGACTCATTCTGCTCCCGTACATACAAACTCTGGTGCATTCTCACTTGAGACACAACTCCTGATCTCCAGACTTGTACCCTAGTTTCTCTCCATTCTCTTTCTCTCATAAAATACTATTGTTCTCTTTCTTATAGTTTAGTTCTGCTCTCAGTACCTCTCTGATCCTGTGCTCGCTTAGGAGCACAGCTTTGGCAACCTCAGCATTCTGGAGATACTTACAAACCTTTATGACCTCTGTTACTAATCTCCATCCTCCGTCGTATATAAACCTCTGTACTCCTCTGTATTTCCTCAGTTCAAATATCAAACAAGATAAACTCCTTTCTCCATCTGAGCCTTGATGGCTTACTCTGATCCCTCCCTCGACTTAGCATCCTCGACACTTGAAGTCCTTTAACTCCAACCTCCTCTAAAATCTGGGACATCTAGACTTTGACAAGGGCGCACCACATACAGTAAAGCCAAAGTCCCGTTCAACCCAAAGTAACTCCGCTCCATCGGAATTCCCTCTGGAGTTTACCCAGTCTTCACAGAAAAAGTGTATCCAATCATAACACCTATAGCCCTCCCATGATCTTGGAGTTATTGGTCCTCCTACATCTGTGTGCACTATCTCCAGAGGATGAGTGCTCCAAGGTTCATTCCAAGCTCCAAAAGGTCGGTGTTTTATCTTTCCAAGTGTACATGCCTCACAAAATGCAGGTGTACCAGTGAGGGTACAATACCTCGAACTTGATTGGACTTGACCATGTGCTATATTTGGTCAATGCACATGTGTCCAAATCACCTGTGAAGGAGGTTGATGTTGACAGATGCATGTGCCACCTCCTTTTGATCTTTCAGAGTGACCTTCATATGGTATAGGCCATCCACATGGTCAGCAACCAGGATGGTGCTGTGGTCCTTCCAGACATAGCAAGTGTTTGATTTTGCTGAAAAGACAGTGGAAAGGCCAGTGGAGGCAAGTTGGTTTATGGAGATGAGTGAAATCTGGAACTCCAGAATTAGGAGAACATTTGATACTATAGTATGATTTTGAAGGTGTTCTTAGACACTTGTGAAAGGAGTGGTACTGATCCAATTCTGATAGCATGCACCACAGAGTTATCTTTGAGGGTGACTGGACATGGCAGGTGGAATGGTTGATATGTTCGGAACCAGGAGCGGTGCAGGACCATATGTGATATCACTCCAGAGTCAGTGATTAATGTGTTTTTCCACTGTGCTTTTGCTTGGACAATGAGTAGGCATGAAGGTGTTGGATTAGGAACTGAGATACATTATCTCGAGCTACATTCGCTGAGTCCAAAGGGTCTGGAGTTCCCTCCACTGGGTTTGCTTTCTCCTTCCCTTTGTCCAACTTCCTAATCCACCCTTTGGGTTTCTCAACTCTGTGACCCACTTCTTATAGGAGATGCAGTTCGCAGAGTTGTCCGTGGTTGATAAGTGGTGCTCACACCAGATGGAGGCATTTGGAGGCTGGGTGGAGGTTTTGGGAACTCCAGAGGTTTTTATGGCTGATTCTGGATGTCTGGATGGATATAAGCAGGCATCTTCAGCAATGACTTGTGTTTCTACTGCATCAAAAGCAGTGAGTTTGCTGTTCTCTGTGGTGTTGATGAGTGAGGACTTGAGCTAAGCAAGTACGTACAGTACATATGCTAGTAGCTACATGTGAATATCATATGTGTATTCACTCTGACCCATCTGCTTGCTGTGTCTGCTGTAAGGGAAAAGAAAAGCCTCATCCAGACTACTAGTACCACTCAGTGGATACTTGATTCTGATGCATCACAACATTTTGCACATTGCATTGATGATTTTGTGGAATACAATGAGACTGAAAGGAGCATATCTGTCATGACAGCTACACCATCTGATGGATGTGCCATTGGTATTGGAAAGATATGTAATCCTCTGAATCACCATTCCTAACAGACATGAACAGCTCATGTAATTGGATGAAGTCCTACACATCCCTAATCTGACCAGATGATTGATCTCCATTGGATCTCTACTCTGGAACAATCCAGACTGGTTATTGACCAGACATTCTAGAAACCTGATTTTTTGGTCTGGACAAACTCCAATTGCTTCATTCACCCCTTGAACATTCCACAATACAATGTTTATTATAAATGCATCATGCATCTCTAGTATCAATGCAACTGTTGCCATCATTGACATGAATATTATGCACAAACAATTTGGACATCCCTCTCCAAAGGTATTGTCCAAGACACAGAAACACACATGCAGATTCCTGGAGGCTACTCCAACAAAATCCGATGCTCCTTGTTCCAGATGCACACTTGGCAAGATGGAAAATAGATCACTTCTGGAGACTAAGAAGCATGTAATATTGACCTTCGAATTAATTCACTCTGACTTGAAATCTTTTCTAACTGAATCATATTGGAAGCATTGCTACATGATCATCTTTTATAACAACTTCACATCTTTTTATTGAACATAATGCCACATACAGTGGCTGTTCTATAGTTACAGTGGCTCAAAAAAGTGTCCCAATGTTGGGCTGTTTTGGAAACATTTGATAGTTGCAAGAGAACCAAAAGTCAATAACCCTAACCCTTGCTGAGTCATTGATAGCCCTAACCCCCACCTTGACAATGAGCACTTGGTCATGTGATTTGGTTGCCATGGCACTAAGATATAACCATATTAAAATGTCATGTCATTGGGACACTTATTTGACCATGATATTGTCAGTCACTATTTAGTAAATAGCATAAGATTCTGATGAATGCTGTGCTTCAAAACTATCTGATTATGTCACCTACATCATCCTTAGCAATAT